>CM053273.1:73643236-73724431 GCA_028583415.1 Protea cynaroides
ACTTGAGCTATCTTCACTCTTTCTTTAATTTGATCAATCACTCGACAAGTTTTTTCGACGAACTCCAGTCCTACAATCCTTCTCTCTCCCACCTCATTCCATAACAGAGGTGTACGACATTTCTTCCTATAGAGTGCTTCAGATGGATCCATTTGGATCGTAGCCTGGTAACTGTTGTTATAAGCAAACTCGATGAGCGATAGCTTCTCGTCCCAAGCTCCTTTGAAATCTAGAGCACACGCTCAGAGAATATCTTTTAAGATTTGAATAGTTCTTTCTGACTGCCCGTCTGTCTGAAGATGAAAAGTTGTGCTAAACTTCAACTTGGTTCCCATATCATTCTATAATCCTTCCCAGAATTTTGATGTAAAATGGGAATCTCTGTTAAAAACTATACTTTCTGGGATGCCATGAAGTCTGACTATATTATCCACATATAGCTTGGCCAGCTTCTCCATGGTATACTGAGGTCTGATAGCGATGAATCGAGCTGTCTTGGTAGGTCGATCGACTATAACCCATACTACATCCACTGACCTTGGTGTCAAGGTTAGGCCAGTGACGAAATCCATTGTGATACAATCCCACTTCCATGCTGGCTCCAGTAGTGGTTGTAGAAAACCTGTGGGTCTCTGCCTTTCAGCTTTAACTTGCTGACAATTCAGACATTGGAATACGAATCGAGCTACATCCGCTTTCATACCCCTCCACCAATATAATCTTCTTAAATCATGGTACATCTTGGGGCTTCCTGGATGTACCGAATACGGGGTGTAATGAGCTTCAGTCATAACTCGATCTCTGATATTTAAGTTCTCACTCTTAGGTATACATAATCATCCACGATACCTGAGTACTTTGTCTGAATCCAAGGTAAAGTCAGGATTGCTTTTACCCTTCTCTATATCTTCTTGCACAGTCTTGAGGTGTGGATCCTGTAGGATTGTTACTTTGACCTCATCTATTAGATCCGATGAGATCTTTAAGACTACGAACATCAATGTAAACTTATGAATTAAGCCCTGTTCCACTGGATCTCTTGCAATTTCTAATATATACTCTTCATCTTTCTCTATTGAGCTTGAGGCTGCAGCACACGATGCAGCATTGGTACTAGGTTCTGCCTCAAGCTTCGATGGCCACTTTCGACTTAAGACATCAGCCACAACATTTTCCTTACCCAGATGGTACTGGATGTCTCAATCATAATCTTTTAATAGTTCCAGCCATCTCCTCTGTCTCATATTCAGGTCCTTTGAGTAAAAAGGTAAGTTAAGCTCTTGTAATCTGACTTAATCTGAAACTTTTCACCGTAAAGGTAGTGTCTCCAAGTCTTGATTGCGTGGATAACCGCTGCTAACTCCAAATCATGTGTAGGATAATTCTTCTCATGCTCTTTTAACTGTCTTGATGCGTAGGCAATCACCTGTTCTCCTTGCATTAATACACATCCAAGACCTGACCCTGAGGCATCCGTATATAGAGTAAATTGTAAGCCTGGTGCTGGGATGGTCAAGATAGGTGCAGAGACTAGTCTTGACTTCAAAGTCTGAAAGCACTTCTCGCACTCATCTGTCCATATGAATTTTTCTCCTTTCTTGGTTAGTCTGGTAAGTGGAACGGCGATCCTTGAGTAGTCTTCCACAAATCTTCTATAGTAACCAGCCAATCCAAGGAAACTACGAATCTCCGCAACTGATTTTGATGCATCCCATCCTACTATAGCTGCGATCTTGCTTGGATCTACCTTGATACCATTTGCAGATACTACGTGACCCAAGAAGGCCACTTCCTTCAGCCAAAATTCATATTTCTTGTACTTGGCATAAAACTTCTGTCTTCTCAGCCGTTGTAGGGCTGCTCTCAAATATGTTGCATGAGTCTCCCTGTCTTGCTAGTAAACCAATATGTCATCAATGAATACGATGACTGAAGTGTCCAACATGTCATGAAACACTCGGTTCATCAATTCCATGAACGACGCTAGAGCATTAGTCAACCCGAATGACATTACAAGGAACTCATAATGCCCATACCTTGTCCTGAAAGCAGTCTTCGAAATATTTGCGGCCTTGATCTTTAATTGGTGGTACCCTGATCTAAGATCAATCTTCGAGAAAACCTTTGCACCCTGCAACTGATTGAATAAATCATCGATCCTTGGTAAAGGATATCAATTCTTGATGATTAACTTGTTCAGCTCTCGGTAGTCGATACATAGTCGTGTTTTGCGCCGCCGGTGGCCTAAAATCAAAGGCGCAGGTTGATCTATCTGGTTGAGGCTGCATTCATTTATTCAACTTGACACATGGGAAGGGCTTACTCTCCGTCCAGCTCGACTTGGTCTAGCTCCCTTCCGGCACGCCTGGACGATTGATAATCTCGAGAACCTTTCTGAATGTCCATCTTCATTACCGTCCTTCTTCTTGACGAACAATACAGGTGCTCCCCATGGCGATATGCTTGGTCGTATGAAGCCCTTATCTAGTAGTTCTTGTATTGGGTCTTCAACTCCTTTAATTCGGTAGGGGCCATCTTGTATGGTGCTTTAGACACCAGCGTCGACCTTGGCATAAGATCTATCACGAAGTCTGTAGCCCTATCTGGAGGTAGACCCGAGAGATCTTCTGGAAATACATCTGAAAACTCTCGTACCACCTCTAGATCTTCCATCTTTGGCACCTCGGAAGTTACGTCGACCACAGACACTAAATACCCCACTCCTCCCTTCTCTAAGTATCTCTTAGCTTTTAGGGAGAGATGATCAGCTTTCTCTTCCTAGGTAACTTGGTCCCAGTGAAGCTAAACTCTTTCCCTTTCTCATCTTTAAGCACAAGTTTCCTTTCACCACATAATAAGCTAGCCGAATGATGGCCTAGCCAATTCATTCCCAAGATGACATCAAAGTCTGCCATCTCGAGTATAACCAGATTTGCTTCTAGATTTCGGCCCTCAATACTAACTGTACACGGCCCATAGTATTCATTCAACGACACTTCAACTCCCAACGGAGAGCAAACTATCAAGCTTGGGTTTAAACACTTGACAGGTAATTCCATTCACTTCCCAATAGAAATAGAAACGAAGGAGTGCATGGCCCCAGAGTCAAAGAGTACTCTGGCAGGTATACCAGCTATATTTACAGTTCCTGAAATTAATTATCCCTTAGTTCTACATGCTCACACACAACAAAATAGTAAGCCAAATAGTACGGGATGAAATCATACCAGTGACCACATCAGGTGATGCGGTTGTCTCTTCAGTGGTGACTGCGAATACCTTTCCTTGTTGTGACGGTTGCTTCTTGGGTAGAGTACAGGTCCTTGCATAATGACCCAGTTGCTGACAGTTGAAACATTTAACATTCTGGTTCTGTCCAGCGAACTGTGACGGTGGTGGTGCAGTAGTGTTCCTTGCAGGCACCACGTGGGACCGAGCCCCTGTATGGGCGTAATGATCTAGTATTGCCACCACCAAGTCTCGGTGGGCGGCTTCTTGGTCCCTGTTCTGAGCAAAGAAACTATCTCTTTGACTGGATTCGATTACCCTAGAAATCTGCACAGCCTTATTATATATCTTCTTTTCCAAACCCAAGATGTGCTCTCGGATGCTTCCTCGCAAACCCATGGTGAACCTACGGGTCTTGGTCTGTTCTTCTTGCATACTTTCCGGAGCGAAGAAGAACAGCTCTTCATACCTTTGCTGGTAAGCATCAACCGTCGATTGGGATTGCTACAGGTTGAGGAATTCCTTCTCCATTTGATCTCTAAAGCTCTTCGAAAAGTATTTATCGAAGAAAGCTCCTTTGAATGTTGCCCAATCGATCTGAGTGTGCTTTACGTCTAGGTATGACTGGGTAGAATTCCACCAGGCATTTGCATCTTCCTTAAGCATGTGCGTAGAAAACAACAGCTTCTCATCTTCCATACAAGTCATCAAATGGAAGTTCTTCTCTATTTCAGACACCCACTATGCAGGCCACAGTGGTTTCTCTGGTTTTCCTGTGAAAGTAGGGGGTTTCAGCTTCAAGAACCTATCCACCGCACGGATTAGGTCATTCTACCCCTGTGCATTCATTTTGTACCATGGTGGTGGGTACGGGTAAACTCCTTGATAGGCAGACGACGATGGAAATGGGTGTGGTGGTTGTAGATTCTGTTCTTGGCCCATCGGCCCAATACTACCATCCATTGGCAGTGTGGTGTTATTTCTTCCAGACTCCGACGTACCTTCTATAGGAATAAATCGTGGTGGCCTGAACATCTTCAGCATCTCGTTCAGGAATGTTTTATGCTGAGCTTCCATCTAAAAAACTAAGTTTGTTACAATTGTCTTGGTGTTAGTGTGAGGAGGGCCTGGCAAATTTGTCGGTGCCCTGGGAATCTGCCCTTCTCCACTCTCTGGATTCAGGTTATGCTCTTCAACCGATCCTGTTTCCACATTGCCCTCGTCTTGGCGTACCTTAGAGTGGTGATGCCTTCGTGAGTCTTTACGACCGTTTCCTCCTACGATCTCAGATAAATTTTTCTGCTTGGATCTGAGAAGAAGACATAACACATGAGGTGTAATCGAATAGTCATAATAGTGTTAGTCTTTAACAATGCAAGGCGAAAAATCGTAACGGAAACTTAAATTGGAATTTTACAAATTTTTCCCAAAATTTTCTGGCTTTGAATGGTTGTCCGGTCGCAACATACCGGTCGCGGCACTGTGTATGGTAGTGCGACCGGTATGTCCAAGCGGACAAAATTTCTCAGATTCCCGAGGGGTAACGGTCAATGTACTGGTCGCTACCCTGTAGGGTATGGAGCGACCGGTATAGTCGACCGGTCAGGATTTCTCTCCTGACCGAGGGGTACTGGTCGACTTTACCAGGGAGGTACCGGTCGACCGGTATGGACAAAACCGTCGACCGGTATGCCTAGAATGGCTTTAAAATCGTGAAAAGTGAGATTTTTCTCACTTTTCTTTTCTTCTTCCTCTCCGGTGGCGATTCCTCTCTGGCTTGCTGAGTTTCTACAGTCCGACCGGTGATCTTAAAAGCCATTTTCTTCCGATCAAGGCCTAGAGCATTGCCTCCAAGTAAGTTCTTTCCTTCCATTCATCATTTTCATATCGTTTCTCTTTGGTTCCAAGCCCAAAACTAGGGTTTTCTTTGTTTAGGAATTTCCAACCATAGGAACTCTCTTCCTTTGGCTTAGAAAGGGTTTAGGGACCTCTATGAGGAAAAGCCCTCAACCAATTTGGGGTTCCACAGAAAGGTTTTCGAAAAAATCAAATTTTTATGTTTTTTACCTAGGTTTTGCCAAAAAATTGAATTTTTTCTAAAAAATTGAATTTTTTCTAAAAAATTCCTAAAGTTCTTGTTGTTTTGATGAATGTTTGGATTCCATGAAGTGTTTGAGGGTTACGTAAGTCCTCCTCCCTAGGTTTTGGGTGAGTTCGAGGCTTTTGCTTAATTTGCTGTCATTATGCTGCCAAAATTTCTAAAATTCTAACCCATTTCTCTTTATTTTTCTTTGTTTTGTAGTTTTCAATGGCTCCGCTCAGAGGTGCCGATAAACGCTCATACGGTCTTGGCATGCACCTTCCTCACCCCACTTGTTCCACAGCTCGATGAGCGGTGGTTTCGTTTCTAGGCGGTGCAAGCCCGTTTTCCTTGGTTCGAGGGAAAGAATATTGAGTCAAGGCGACAGGTAAACCTGGAGTAGCTTCAGCGGTTTGATGTGGAAGCCGCTTTTGATAGACTCGGGTGGTTGCCCGTCATCACTTATTTTGTAACCACCTGCCCCAACCTTGTCAAGCATTTCTACGCCAATCTGGAGATAGAGGGAGATGTCAATGACTTCAATCAATGTCGGGCACTCTGCCTCACTAGCTACGTTAAGGGTGTCCCCATCTCTTTTGACGCTCAAAAGCTCGCCGATCTCCTAGGGATTCCCAATGATGGAGACTTGGTCTACTATGCCCCTAAGATGAAGGGATTTCTCATAGACGACCTGCGCCAGGAGATTTCGGAGTAGCTACTTAACCCTGGAGCTCCCATGAAGGCTGTTAGTTTGAGACCTGTGCCTCGGGTATACAGTCGCATCATCCAGCATAATATTGTACCTCAGAGCGGCCATTACAGTGAGTTGTCTCAGCTCACTCAGTACTTGACCTACTGCGTCTGCACTAGGGAGCGGGTCTATCTTCCCTACATCATCATCAGGACCATGCATCAGGCTACTCTACCTGGTCAGGCCAGCAACCTTCCATACGGTCGACTCATCACCACTCTTCTGCGGTGATTACGAGTGGACATGGGGGGTGAGATCGACGTTGAGGACACTATGACTTCAGACATCGAATGGGATGCCATCCTTTGGATGCAGATGGAAAACCTACCGATAAGCGATGAGGACTTAGAGGCTCGTCCTTGCCCACTCAGGAGGGTAGCAGCCACGGCAGCAGTAGCAGCAGCAGCAACCAATGCTGCTCATGCAGCAGAGGCAGAGGGTGATGATGAGGGTGGCGATGATCAGATGGAGGATGTTCCAGCGCCAGCACCACAGCCCACATATGCAGCGGGACCATCTCAGCCTCCTCCCGACACCGTGATGGGTATGTTCACGGAGATCAGGGACGCTTAGCATGAGATGAGCCGTGACTTGGGGCACTTAGCTCGCAGTCTCCGAGTCACTCAGGAGCGGCACTGGCTCAGGGTCGCCTATGAGCAGGATTATGATATTGCCGACCCTATTCCTCCTATGCCTCTAACCCCATGATAGAGTTCTTATTTTTCCTCTCTTTACAGTACAGTTTATATAACAGGGTAACTGTCCAGCTTGTAGACTGTACCCTGTAGAACTATTAACTTATCACTCTTTTAATATTTTAATAGAAGTTTATGATTTTTCTATCTAGAGCATGTGAATTTGATAATTCCATATTTAATATAGTGTGTTATGCTCTTTCATATATAGTCTCAAGCATCAAATAGTGCTTAAGATGTGTTCTTATTAAAGCTTTTAAAAAAAAATTTCCTATCTCAGTTCATCGACTAAGTTAAGTGCAATATGGTCTGTTAGACAGAGCCTAAGAGCTCTGATACTAAATTGTCACACCCCAATTTTGACCGAACCAGAAGTGTGAGTGAACCGTCACTGAACCAATGGTTCACACTAAGATCTCAATAAGACCGTGTCCACTCATACAAACCATTGCACAAAACCACAATCAGAATATAATAAATACAGTAGAAGTCTTAAATAAAATGAACTAAGTAATCTATTGATAAATTTAAATAAAATATTCAATTATTCAAATAACCAAAACTTAAATAAATATCTTTACATCAACTTCATCTCAACTGCAAATAAATAAAACCCAAGTCCTAGAGATACACGCAAAAAGGGCACTCGCATGAAGCGTCATGCTCATCCTCTCTTGCCTGCACATCCAAAGCAGTCACGCCTCCATATGTCGGCGCGTTCATGTAATCATCCACCATGTAACCTGCATCAACATCTAAAAACATGTATATATATACAAGGTGAGCTCACAACTTAGCTCAATAAGACAATCAGACAATTGCACAAACGTATGCCTGAGTAACATTCACATTATGGTCTAGTTTTAAGTTTGCAATGTGCTATAGAAAGGATTGGCTTCCACCGCACCTCTATACACGAGTGTGTGAAGCCACCCAGTGGATCAAACACCACTGTCGTCCCACATGTACCCTATCATGGAATAGAGATAGAGCTAAGGCATTCGGATCAAACACCGCCAACACCTCCCCTGATACTCGCAAACTGGGCTCGCAACTAACCAATCCTATATGTCATCACAGTAGGCCCTATCCTAGCATAGCTCCCTACGGTATAGAGATAGAGCTAGAGTCTGGTGGCCAGGCCGAAGACCACAGTGCCACGTCCTCCCCCTGATACCCTACCCGCACCAAGTATGCTAAGACAGAATGATACGAAAGGTGCTAGTGTGAGGAATGATCCCAGACCCCAGGCCTTTCCCATTCCACACACCAACGAAAACAATCACATGCCTAACAGTCACAACCTAGCATAGCAGTATAAATGAACAATAATAATAACTGAAAGTAAAGGATGACATGTGAGAATGCACAAACATCAATCCACAGAACCATAATTACTAACAACGATTTACTATTATTTAATTATTAGGTTTAGGTCCGATTCCCTTATCTGACGCTCGTTTGATAGCTTGCTCCACATCACAAGGTCCAAACGTGCTATCACAAAGCCCTACACAATATTAGGGTTTAGTTAGAATAATTTTTCTTAGGTTTTACATTGGTCGGAAAACCAACGAGATTACAAAACTTCTCACAAGGCTGACCGGTCATAGGTACCGATCGCAGCACTATGGGGAAACCTACAACCGGTATGATCAGCCGGTCCCCACAGACCAGCCCCCGGAAGGTACCGGTCACAGTATCGGTCGCATAGGGTGCAACCGGTATAGTCCACCGGTATGTCTCTGGAAGACCATACGTCAGGTTCTCGACTGCCGTCGATCATCCCCTATTGACACTAGGGCTCCTCCTACACATTCTAGGTATGAATACTGAGTTAGAGTTGTTTCCAACTCCATTCAGGTCCTAGTTTCGATGATCTCAACCTAATACTTGAATATAGGGTTTACCGACTAGATTAGGGTTTGTCGGCAAAATAGGGTTTATCGGTAAAATAGGGTTTATCGGCAAAATAGGGTTTAGATCAATACCTGCTTTGCATGGTATTGATCAAAGCAAACTAACCATCTTAGAGTCATAATGTAAAAGAAGGTTTAAGCACTCACCGTCGACTGGCGATAATGTGTTCTTCGTCGAACGGCAATATCGGCTCTTCCCTTTCCTTCCTAGCTTCTCCTCCTTCTTCAGCCTCTTTCTCTTTTCTAGGGTTTGTAAGGATCATGGAAGGGATTCTAGGAGGTTTAGAGGGGTTTATATAGGCTAGGTATAGCTTTAGGAAGCCTCCTAGGATTAGGAAAGTCCTTCAATTCGGAATTTAGAAAGTGGGACCCGCAGAGATCTGGTTCCAAATCTTCATAGTCTGCTGCACAGGCTATACTGGTCGACCGGTACCAAGATTGGTACCATCGACCGGTATGAATAAAATTCATACCTAAATTGTCCGTTTTGTACCTGTTTGTCATCCGCTCATCCTGTCTGGCCCGGTGATGATTGGAAGACCTGTTACGACATGAATTCAAGGTTTAAATCGGGTTCATGGAGTGCGGGTCTTACACAAAATGTTTAACCTTTTTTTGACCTTACCATTCTTGTTGTTTTGCTCCGTTTAAAACCTGTTTTGTTCTTTTGCTGTTTCCGTTTTAACTAACTATGGTCCAGACTGAACCGAATTACTGGAGCAGACCAGGCACATGTAGGACCAGCACGTGCACCCAACCCGACCTGGTCAAAGCTTGTTGACCAAGACTTATGGGTCAACTTGGAAAACATTCAGTGACTTAGATAGGTAACCCGATCTAGTGACCTGGATGGATGACCCGAAAGCCAGATTCGGTCACATGGATAGGCTACCCAAAACCCAATCCGGTGACCCGAGACAATTTAACCCAGTCGATAACCCAGACCGGTCTAACCTGATCTGGGTCAAACCAGACCAGGCAAACTAAACCAAACTGACCTAAGGCCATGTTTGGATCACCCGTGTATGATCTCATGTGCCGTATTTGGGCTACACATGAGGGCACGTGGGAGGTTGTATCGACCTTCCAGGGCTTCATTCTAGTATTTCATTTTATTACTTTTGGGTACTTGGGGAAGCTGTTTTTTTTATTAAAAAGTCCTTTTATTGCGACCAATTTGTACCATTTTGCAATTTTGTTCAATATATTGATTTTCAAATGAAAGGATGAGATGTAGTACATGTTTTACTAAATGTTTGAAAGATTGTTTTTACATTTCCATACCATTCATGTTAAATCCCACATAGACTGCATATCAAGATTTGATAATATCACTGCAGAATTGGGTGGAATCCATTAAAGTGGCATACCTTGTTGCATAAGGATATCTATAAATTCAAGTTTTTCATTATGTAAATGTAGTCAAGATAGATGGTATACATTCAAAGGTGGCATTGTCAAGATTAAAAGATTACATGCACTTAGAAAGTAAGGATGTTCAGTTTAGGTGTTTCATTCACCCAGAGGTGATATGATTTCTAACGCCATCCTTCCTTGGTGGTTTTGCCTAAATACTAGAAAAGGCCAATGCATCATTATCTCAAATGATAAGTATGTAGTTCGATTGACTCTTGAAGAAAGGAAATAATTGCTTTCTTATTATGTTTTGATAACTTTGTTTATTTTTTTGTGTATATGAGTCATGGATCGATCAGTGTATGTATAATAGTATAAATGAACTCATCTAGTGATTATAATCATAGGATGTCTATCCCTGGTACTATTCTTTCTTCACTTCTTGCTTTATCTAGATCAAATTATAGAAAATGGTATGAGGCAGTTAAAACATAACTAGGACTTCTAGACTTAGACCTAGCTCTTAGAGAGGATAAATCTGATGCCCTTACCCTTGAGAGTTCTTCTACTAAAATTATTAAAATGGAGAAGTGGAATCTTCTAATAGAACTCCCTGTTGCTTATGGGGAATTCTGTCCAAGAGGCTATGTGAGGTAGTATTGGGTGAAAGATATTGCCAAGGAATACATAAAGGAGATTCAAGCAAAATTTGAAGTAACTGATAAGGGGTTAAAGAGCCATCTTTTGTCTAAAATGACTAGAACAAAATTTGATGGAAGTGTCAATATTAGAGAACAAATCCTAGAACAAATTGTAAGGGAGAAACTAAAAACTTTGGGAACCAATCTAGATGATGACTTTTTGGTTCATTTGGCTTTGAATTCACTACTTAAGGAGTATAGTCAGATTCAGGTATCCTACAATACTCAAAAACTAAATTGGAGTTTAGAAGATCTGATTTCTTTCTACCCTAAAGAGGAAAATAGACTGAAAAAGTGGGTGGTAGAGAGTTCCAACTTTGTCCATCATAAATCCTATTCAGATAAAAGCAAAGGAAAAGGAGAGGTGGGACCTCATAGGAAGAAAAAGTTTTCCAACAAGAAAGGCAAGGCAAGGCCCAATGATTAAGAAAAGGGAGGCATGGTGTCACACCCCAAATTCTGAACCAACCAGAATGGTGTGAGTGAACCGTCATTGAACCAACGGTTCACACCAGGATCTCAATAAGACCGTGTCCACTCATACAAACCATTGCACATAACCACAATCAGAATATAATAAATACAGCAGAAGTCTTTAAATAAATGAACTGAGTATTCTATTGATAATTTTAAATAAGTATTCAATTATCCAAATTCTAAACGTAATTAAATATCCTTACATCACTTTAAAAATAACTGAAACAAATAAAATAAAGTCAAAGGTACACGCAAAAAGGGCACTCGCATGAAGCGTCATACTCGTCCTCTCCTGCCTGTACGTCCAGAGCAGCAACACCTCCATACGTCGGAGCGTTCATATAGTCGTCCACCGTGTAACCTGCATCAATATCTAAAAACAATGTATATACAAAGGGTGAGCTCACAACTTAGCTCAGTAAGACAATCAGACAGTGTATCAATATTATATGCATGAGTAACAATCATTTTATGCTGTGGTCTGGTTTAAGTTTGCAATGTGCTATAGAAAGGATTGGCAGTCACCGCACCTCTATACATGAGTGTGTAGCATCGCACAGCAGATCACACCACTGTCGACCCACATGCACCCATAATGGAATAGAGATAGAGCTAAGGCATCCACTACCTCCCCTGATGCTCTACCCATACCAATACATAAGTCCCTACTGGCTAGGGCTTGCAAACTGGGCTCGCAACTAACCAATCATATATTTCATCACTGTAGGCTCTATCCCAATACAGCTCCCTACGGCATAGAGATAGAGCTAGAGCGCGGTGGCCAGGCCAGAGACCACAGTGCCATGACCTCCCCCTGATGCCCTACCCACACCAAGCATACTATGACTATACAATACGTAAGTAGACTCTATCCCAACATAACTCCCTACGACATAGAGATAGAGCTAGAGCGTGGTGGCCAGGCCGGAGACCACAGTGCCACGACCTCCCCCTGATGCCCTACCCGCACCAAGCATGCTAAGATAGAATATGATGAAAAAGTACTAGTGTGAGGAATGATCCCAGACCCCAGGCCCTTCCCATTCCACACACTAACGAAAACAATCACATGCCTAACAATCACATCCTAGCATATGGAATATGCATGAACAAATATAATAACTGAAAATAACAGATAACATGTGAGAATGCACAAACATCATACCAAAGATTCAAGGTTATTAGCAACGGTTTACTGTCCGTTAATTATTAGGGTTTAGGTTCGATTCCCTTACCTGACGCTCGTTTGATAGCTTTCTCCACGTCGCAAGACCCAAACGTGCTATCACAAAGTCCTACCTGATATTAGGGTTCAATTAGGATAGTTTCTTAGGGTTTATGCTGGTCGAAAACCAATGAGGTTACAAAAAATTACACTCACAGAGCCGACCGGTTGGATGTACCGGTCCCAGCACTAGGGAAAAACCTGCGACTGGTATGGTCAGCCGGTCCCCACAGACCACTCCCCGAGAGGTATCGATCACAGTACCGATCGCATGGGGTGCGACCGGTATGGTCGACCGGTATGTCTCCGGAAGACCATACATCTGGTTTCTCGACTACCGTCGATCACTCTCTATTGATTCTAGGATTTCTCCTACACAATCTAGGTCTGAGCATTGAGTTAGAGTTGTTTCCAACTCCATTCAAGTCCTAGTTTTGATGGTATTCATCCTAGAACTCGAATCTAGGGTTTAACGACTAAATTAGGGTTTGACGGCAAAATAGGGTTTAGGTCAATACCTGCTTTGCATGGTATTGATCCAAGCAACCCAACCATCCTAGAGTCATAATGTGAGAGGGAGGGTTTAAACACTTACCGTCGACCGGCGTAAGGTGTGCGTCGTCGAACGGCAACGGCGGCTCTTCCTTCTTCTTCCTAGCTCCTTCTCCTTCTCCAATCTCTTTTTCCTCTCTAAGGTTTGTGAGGATCAATGGAAGGGATTCTAGGAGGTTTAGAAGGGTTTAAATAGGCTAGGAATTAGGTTTAGGAAGCCTCTTAGGACTAGGAAAGTCCTAGGATTCAGAATTAAGAAAGTGGGACCCACAGAGATCTAATTTCGGATCTTGGTAGTCTGCAGTGCAGACCATACCGGTCAACCGGTACCATAGACCGGTACCATCGACCGGTATGAATAAAATTCATACTTAAGTTGGTTTGTTTGGTCCGATTCCGTACCTGATTGTCATCCGCTCATCCCGTCTGGCCCGGTGATGATCGAAAGACCTGATACGACATGAAATCAAGGTTTAGATCGATTTATGGAGTGCGGGTCTTACACATGGTGTAGGAGGACAAAAAGGATATAAGCAATGTGGAGTGCTTCTGGTGTAAAAAGAAAGGACATCTGAAGAAAGATTGCAGAGGCTGATAGGTTTGGCTAGAGAAGAAGAAAGAATCTGGTATTTCTCTATCTCTAGTGTATTCTGAGTCCTTTCTAGTTGATGCTCTTCTTGATTCTTTGTGGATTGACTTGGGTTCCTTTATCCATGTCACTCATTCCTTGCAAGGATTTCTAAGCTGAATGGCACCTAGCAAGGATGAGATAAGCGTGTTTGTGAGGAATGGTGTGAACGTTGCAGTTGAGGCCATAGAAGTAGTTAGACTCTTGTTGAGTTCAGATGTTTTTATGGATTTAGAAGATACAGAT
This sequence comes from Protea cynaroides, assembly GCA_028583415.1. Classification (NCBI taxonomy): domain Eukaryota; kingdom Viridiplantae; phylum Streptophyta; class Magnoliopsida; order Proteales; family Proteaceae; genus Protea; species Protea cynaroides. The sequence goes on from CM053273.1 coordinate 73,657,095, forward strand.
TATATTCTCTCTATGAAGAGAAATTTAATTTCTATTTCAAGACTTCCCAAGAAAGATTACAACATTAATTTTAATAAAGATGGTGTTATTTATCCTATGACTCTTTTGTCATTGATAATGGAGTAATTAATAATGGCCTTTACAAATTAAATTATGTATCCTATCTAGTTATGAATGTGAGTACCAAGCATTCTATGCTAGATGAAACCTCTTATATTCTTTGGGATAGGCATTTAGGACATATTTATATGGAGAGAATGAAAAGACTTATGGTGAATAGCATTTTGAGACCCTTAAATCTGGTGACATGCTTGTTTGTGTAGATTGTATAAAGGGAAATTGACTAGAACAAGAAAGAAGAAGGCTATTATAACACCCCAACCCAGCTATGATGTTAGATAACTTACTTTTCCCTTATTTTGACAAGTGGAGGAAGTATAATGGTGACAAGGGTATTTTAGTAATTTTAACCACAAGGGCATCTAAGGTAAATAATTTATATTATGATTGAGTAGTAATCCTTGAATGCTTATGAAACATGAAAAATGAGTTTAGGTTGGTTGTATTACTAAGTAGACAAGTGTTGTGATTAGTTAATTACATTTGAATATATTTTGACTTGCTTATTGGTACTGAATGAGTATGTGTATAAATATTTTACTTGTGAAATTTAAAAGCATGGTCATCTCCTAGCCTAGTGGTCTTTTTTTTTTTCTTTTTTAGAACCTTAAAGTGGTGAAGCCATGAGATCTAAGGTTCAAGTCTCAAGGGAGACGAAAGCCTTGATTTTTTATTTTATAATTTATTTAGGTGTGGGGCCCATAATAAAGTGGCTACCCACTATTGGTTGGATCAACTTTAAGATTTATATTATATTGGTAATGGCATATGGTAAATATAGGATTTTGATAAGGACATACTAGGTCTATAAATTAAAAGGGTATCAAGTTTGTTAAAAGTGAGTTCATTCATGTTCATGCAAAAGAATATATATAAAGGTTAAGAATGATCTGTAAGCACCCCATTTTTGCCACCCATTTCTACAATCTCAAACTCTCTCTAGACTGAAGAAAGAAGCAGAATAAGAGGTAATTGTGTAGAGATCACCCTAGCATCCACTTCCTTACCCTACATACCCCAAAATACCCTTAGGTTAAAAACCTGTTATAAATAGCCTCCCTAGGTGTCATATTCTCTTTAGGTTAGAAACCTATCATAAATAGCATATCTGTGCTATTATCATCTTGAAGGTTAAAACTACCTTATTTGGGTCATCCAGTGTCATTTCTAAGCATAAAACCATCACTTACCTCTTTAGGGGCATTTTGGTCATTTAGGTCAAAGTTGGTCAGTGTTGGTCAAAGTTGGCCGAACCTAATCAATTAGCCCATATATAGAGAATTTAGACCTTCCCGAGTGGTCATGGGCCCATACTTTCCATTTTCAACCATCTAGGCCCATTAATGCCCCTGAGATCAAAACTATCTTTTCTAACTCATCCAAAGTCATTTTTTAAGACAGGGCCCATTTCTGGCCATCATGAGTTGTGTAGCATCTCTAGTTAAAATTTCGAAAGAATCAGGGAAGGTACAAAAATGACTTCTCAGGGGGTCACCCATCTTGAGATTACCCTGCCCGAGCACACTTAATTGAAATGGTATGGCCAATTTCGGCCTCTTTTAGGGCCGTTTAGGGCCAAGTTTCTGCATGACATTATGAACAAGGTTAAATGTCACCCATCTAAGCCTAGTGGACCAGTCAAGCTCGGTCATAAGTGATCAAACCAGTCAAAACTCAGTCAATACCTAGTCAACTCAGTCAACTCGATCAAAACCCAATTAACCCAGTTAAACCCAGTCAAATGTAGTTAAACCCAGTTAAACCTAGTCAAAGCTAGTCATGCCTAGTTTAACCAGGTTAAACCCGATCAGACCTAGTTAAACCAATCATACTAAACCTATGTCACCTACCCCCACCTTAGGTATCACCTTAAGTGTTCCTGTGGCACTTAAAATATAGTCCAACCATCTTTCCCCATAGCCCATAGGTGGTGAGAGAGAGGGGAGAGAGAGAAAATGGAGCAAAAAGAGAATAGTAGCCCATCATAGCCCACTATGCCTAGGCCAAAACCCTAAAAGTCATATAGGACTAAATTTAACATTTTCCCCTCCTTTGTGTGTTAATGTGTGAATAAGAGAGAGGTAGGGTTGAGTTGCAAATAAGAAAAGACAAAGGTGGAGGTTATTAGGAAAAAAAAAAGAGGAAAAGACAAGAATAAAGGAAAAAATAAAATAAAATAAAAAAAGAGAGTCATTTTCTCCCTCCCACGGTTTTGCAGAGAGAAAATCTCTCCAAAACCTTGGAGGAAAGATAGTGTCAAGTATTTGGCAATTTTTTTGAAAAAAAAATAGATAGAAAGAATATTCCATGAGCTTTTAAAAAGTCAAAAGAGAGGCTAATAGTGGTTTGACACATGGCATTAAGAGGATGGAAACAAATCTCTTTGCTCTAATTTTGGAATTTCAATATTTTGAAAATTGGAAAGAAAGAGAAGGAATTAAGACAAGGGGAAGGGGGCTTCCACGTTTGAAGCAGCCACCCCCTCCCTAATTTTTTGAAAAGCTCCATATGAGAGAGAAAATGTGAGGAGAAAAAAGAAAAAAAAGAGAAAAAATAGAAAAGAAAGGAAAAATAAAAGAAAAAAAGATAAAATCCTATCCAACTAGTTGAATAAGTCAAGGCATGGATTCAAAGATATGATGTCATATAACATTGCCTAAGGAAAGGAAATAAAATCAATGGTGTGGATTAAATAACACCAAATGTAAAAAGGAAAGAAAATAAAGCAAAAAAAAAAGAAAGAAGAGGAAGGTAGGATTGAGTTGGACTATATTGAAAAGAGATCTAACTGCCCATAGAGGGTTCCACGAAATTGAGAGAGGGAGAGCTCCATTGAAATTGCTGGAGAGAAAATGTGAGAGAAAGAGAGAAAAAAAAAAGAGAGAAAAAGAGAAAGGAGAAAAAGAAAGAGACAAAGAAGAAAAAGAAGAAAGGGGAAGGAAGACTCACCTCACCAACCTTTGGTTCCATCTCCAGCAATCCTAAGTAAAGGTTTCAATTCCATTGGGGCATAAAGTAGATGGCCTAAACTCTATTAAAAGAGCTTGAAAGTATACATGATAGAATAGGTTCTAATAGGAGCAAGTATGTGATGTATATGTTTCAATGCATTCTTATGTGATTTTCACTATTAAAATTTAGATCATATATTTTTTTCATGAAATATATGTAATAAGGTGTCTTTCTCCCGAATTTTAGCTCCATCCATAGAGATTTGCCTAAGAAAAAAAATAATCTTTGAATGAAGTTTAGATTTGAAGAGATAGATCTGGAATCCAACTATAATTTTGATTTCAGACATAAATTTTACTGACCTCCAAAAAATAATGTGATATGTCTTAATGAGTTAAAAACATCCTCCAATAAACCTGTGAGGACCGTAATGTCCACCCATGCGGAATTGGACGGTGAAAGATTTGGAGTCACCACCTAAATTAAGGTCTAGGACCTAAAATATAGTTTCATCATGAGATAAAACTTCTATTGACTCAAGACCCAACATATCGGCTTTGGTCTATCAGAGAAAGGTAAGCGTTCAAGGTACATTTTGGGAAGGTGTTAAGCACCCAAAACTGCCTGATCCAAAAATCGGCCACCTATATGATTCTCCTTTCCTTAGAATTTATGGTTCTGACTTGTTCATGGTCAATGGATAATGACTAGGACTCATGGGGGATCCTGTGTCAAATTGTTAAGTTCTTATAGCCTAAATTCAGCCAAACATGTTCTCAAAATAAGAAAACAAACAAAATAATATACAATGAACCGAACCAAAGATGGTTCGATTGACTAAATCTGAGATGTCTGAAACATCTTAAATTGCCTATGTATTCCAATCTTGGAAATCAAGTCCAGAATGTAGTTCGAAACAGAATGTGATTAAAGTTTATGGATGTGGATTATGATTAAGCTTCTTTACATTCAATTTATTCAAGTTGAAGTTTATGCTTGATGATGATGGAGATGGAATCTAGAGATAGCCTATATGGATCGAAGTGAAGATGGATTTGGAAATGGATATGGATGTGGATATGGAGGACCTAAGGATACTAAGATGGGGTACCATACTTAGAGAGTCCCCCAAGTTGCCTATGTATTCCAGAGGTCCTGGAAATTAGGTACAATGTAGTTCGTTGTTGGGTGGATTAGGTAGCCTCAGGGACTAAGATGTGCCAGCATTCTCAGGGAGTAAAGCATGCGTACTCTCTGGGGGTAGAGTATGTATGTCTCTCAGGGAGTAAGTATATGTCTCTCAGGGAATGAAGTATGTGTGACTCAGGGAGTCGGATTTGTACTCTCAAGGAGTAAGGTATATCTTTCAAGGAAGAAAGTATGTATACTCTCAGGGAGTAAGGTATGTGTATATTCTCACGAAGTAGGGTATGGAACCGTATCTGGGAGTCTCCCATACTACCTACGTATCTTAGGATTTTCACCTAAGAATTAGGATCCGCGTAGTTCAGAAATCTAGATTGTTCATCGAGTGACCCTCTTGGGTCGAAAAAAGGGGTGGTCCAGCCAGACCGAATGACGATCCTAGAAGATCTATGATTGGATTCACATTACACCTGCCTAGGTCTCTATACCCTAGGGGAAATGAACTGAGGGTAGGGCTCGTCCTAAAACTACCCTTGTAACTTAAACCCTGGTTTTGGAATTATTGGGCTAGGCATCATGCTTCTTGATTAAGACTTTTATCTTTTTCACTTTTACCCTTCTCATGAATGTGGGTGCCTACATGCATGTCCCCATACCTAATATGTCTACTAGGTGTACGAATATCACAGTTCGACTAGGGTGTAACAAAAAAGTAAGTTCTTTACTGACAACAGATATCATTCAAACATGGCATTAACAGGCATATCACACATGGTAGTATACACAAAGTTAGCAGTGTAAGCATCCTAAGCATGGTAGTGCACCATATGACAGTATAATCAAGTGAGCATGGTAGATGCATAGATATAACAATGTAGACAAATATCAGATCCTTACTCTAATGGTTATATCTCTTCAAAAATTGATGATCATCATGGTCAACACTTAGATTTCATAAAAAAAAACCAAGATCAACGGCTTAGATTTCACAGAATGATAATCTAATGGTTCAAATCACTCAAAATCAACATCCAACCATTCAGATTCATCAAAACTAGCATGATCAAGATCCAATGGATCAAACTCCTTTTTTGAAACACTTATGATCAGGATTCAATAGCTCAGATTTATCTAGGACCCTCATGATCAAGATTCGATGGTTTTGATTCATCAAGATCATAAACCAACCATTCATATTCAGTTAAATCATTCCCAAAGATAATCTACTGGTTCAGATCACTCATCATGATAATCCAACCGTTCAGATTGATTAAAATCATTTCCGAAGATAATCCAATGGTTTAGATCGCTCATCATGATAATCCAACCATTCCCATTGATTAAAGTCTCTCCCAAAGATAATTTACGATTCAGATCATTCATCATGATAATCCAACCATTCATATTCCTTTTAAAAAAAACACCCATAATAAAGATCCAACGGTTGAAATTATTCAAAATCACTCGCAATGGTTGAAATCATTCAAAATCACTCACAATGAAGATCCAATGGTCCATATTTCATCCACCAAAATTTATAATCAAATGGGCCAGATTTAACATTCATAACGAGAAAGGCTGGGCCAAAACCCAACATGCACATGTGGAAGTCGACGCATATGATCAAAGAATCATCTTGTATGCGAAGATATGATAATTAAATGAAGCAAAAAACCACAATACGACATACAAGTATGGTGAACTGGAAAAGAAACCAACCTGATGTGCATCTATGAGATTGAACAGTAGGATTTCACAAGGATTGACGAGGATGATCTTCTCTGGATCTCGCGACGGTCGTCGTGCTCGGCTGTTGAGCGCGAGTTGCAGACAGGTGTGGGAGATGGTCACGAAATGTTGCTGGGTGCGAGTCGCGGACAAGAGATGGTCGCAAGTCAGGTCAGGAGATGGTCGCGAGATGCTAGTGGATGCGAGTCGCAGACAGGAGATGGTCGTGAGATGCTTTGGGTGCGAGTCGCGGACAGGGGATGGTCGTGGGATGCGAGATCTCCTCTGGATAAACAAACTCTCTACTGGATCGCGGACAGGAGATGGTCACGGGATGCGAGATCTCCTCTGGACAAACAGACTGTCTGCTGGATCGCGGATAGGAGATGGTTGTGAGATGCTGCTGGGTGCGAGTCACGGACAGGAGATGGTCACGGGATGCGAGATCTCTTCTGGACAAAGAGACTGTCTGCTGGATCGCGAATAGGAGATAGTCACGAAATGTTGTTAGGTACGAGTCACGGACAGGAGATGGTCACGAGATGCTGCTAGGTGCAAGTCGCGGACAGGAGATGGTCACGAGATGCGAGATCTCCTCTGGAAAAAATACTGTCTGCTGGATCGCGGACAGGAGATGGTCATAGGATGCGAGATCCCCTCTGGACAAACAAACTGTCTGTTGTATCACGGACAGGAGATGGTCGCAAGATGCTACTGGGTGCGAGTCGCGGACAGGAGATGGTCACGGGATGCGTGATCTCCTCTGGACAAACAGATTGTCTACTGGATCACGGACAAGAGATGGTCGCGAGATGCTGGTGCATGCGAGTTGCGGACGGGTGATGGTCATGGGATGCGAGATGCTGCTGTGGACAAACAGACTGTCTGTTGGGTACGAGATCTCCTCTGGACAAATAGACTGTCTGCTAGATCACAGACAGGGGATGGTCGCGAGATGCTGTGTGTGAAAGAAGATGAATAGGATGTGAGCGGTAGACCGGTGAGGGGGACAAAAGGGGATTTCAAAAGGAAATAGAGGGCCAGCCTTCCCAGAAAGAAGAAAAAAAAACCTCCTCTATTCTTGTGAGCATCAGTGGGTATTTATAGAAGCAGGAGGTTGGATGAAGAGAGGTGGAGTGTTCTAGGTCAGTGGAGTTATGAGGGATGGCTGTAGTCGGGTTGGGGCTCAAAAAGTATGGGCGGTGGATGGCAGGAAGCATGGGAGGTGGAGTGTCGGATGGCTGGGTGCGGCTGGTGATGGCAGCGAAGATGGGAGGTGGAGTGTAGGAGCACCTCTACCGATCTTCTCCCTCTTTCTTTCCCTGTCAGACTCTCTCTCTCTCTCTCACTCTCTCTCTCTCTCTCTTAAACTCTTTCCCTTTCTTTGTTTCTTCTTTTTGCTCTCTCCTCACTCTCCTTTTTTTTTCACTACTTCCCTCCTTGTTCTTCATTCCAACCAAAAAATCCTCTTTGTCTTGTGATCGTGAGCAGCCTTTATTGGCGTCCCTCTATAAGGAGCTGATGGTGTAAGACCCGTATCAAACTAACCCGATCTTACCACCTTGAACCAGGTCTACCCATCTTGGTCGAGCCAAATGGATCAAGTGTGTGAGGGAGATCACGATCCCAAGTATTAAACTGACCCAAAAACACTAAAATAAGGGGGAGGGTCGCATACCCAGCAAGGCAGGGTCGGACCCCCCAGTATAAAAGTTAGACCCTGAGTTTTTAACCAGGGGTTGAACATTTTAGAACCAGGGGTCGACGGGATCTCTAACCCCCTCATCGACCCCCAGTCGACCGATAGAAACCGTGAATTAAGAACTTTCCAAATTTCAATGGGATTCTTTCCTAATCTCAATGGGACTTATTTTGGGAGTTTCTACTGTCACACCCAAATTCTGTACCATTCAGAACGGTGTGATGAACCGCTAATAAACCAAGGGTTCAACCAGGATCTCTAATAGGCTGTATCCATTAAAAATAAAAATCATACACATCCACAACCATAATTAGAATAAATACACAATAGCGGAAGTCTTATAGTAATTGAAGTGAGAACTCTAACTTTAATAATCATAATTAAAATATCAAGTTATTGTTGTATCAACTGAGACATAAATAATCAAATATCAATTACATTCCTTTAATAATTCAAATGAAAATCTAATCGAATATGCATGAGTTGCACTCGCATTAAGAGTCATGCGTATCCACTAATCTTCGGCTTCCATTATAGCAACACGCACGTACACCGGAGCACTCATATAATCTTCGACCGTAGTACCTGCATCACTAACTAAAAATATTCGACGTCGAGAGGGTGAGCACACATCATGGCTCAATGAGAAAACAAAATAATGCAACAAACATATGCATGCATTCAATTCATATCTTTGGTCTGGTAAATAAGTTTGCAATGTGCTATAGAAAGGATAGGTGGCCAAAGGTTACGTTTATTGACGCCGCACCTTTATACATGAGTGTGTGAAGTTGCCTAAAGGTAACGTTTATTGTCGTCCCACATGCACCCACCATGGACAATGTATACGCAAAGGTTACGTTTATTGCTGTACCAGTTGCCCATACCAACACGTAAGCCCCTGCTGGCGAGGGCTCGCAAACTGGGCTCGCAACTAACCAATCTTAATGCCAATTAGTGTATCCAAGGCCTCACCCCAGCATCCCTCAATACGTCCATAGAGATAGGGCTAAGGCCCCTCGGCAGAGTCAGAGACTACACGATCCGAGACCACCTCCCCTCATACCCTACGACGTAATAGTTCTGCTAAGGTAATGGCGATACGACGATGTCAGTGGACAAGACTTGAGTTAGAGATAGAGCTAGAGTGCTGAGGCCCGGCCTATGACACCCCCCCTAATACTCGCTCGCATCAAGCACACTAACCACACACATACATTCACATGCCTATTCCTATCATCATCATCATCATCATGTTATAAATAATAAATTTAAATATGCATGAACAGTAATAACAGAAATATTGGAAGACATGTTGAATGCACATACAAGCATACACGCATAGAATCAGTCATGGCATTGGACTCAAGAAATAAAAATATTTTATTATTAACCAATTAGTTTAGGTCTTGTTCCCTCACCTTTGCTTGATTGTAGATCCTCTTTCAAGCTTTAAGAATCACTTTTATATCAATAGGAAACCTAACAAGTCGATAGATTTTAGTTAGAATTCATTCCGATAATTCCAGGCTTGCTGTTAAGTGGGGGTAGCAGGACGGGTAGCAGGATGGGTAGCAGTTTTCTGCGACCCCCAGGGGTAAGGTAGATGCTAGTGTCGGATGTTCCATCGACCCTAGGTGCAACCACCCCTTTCCTGGGCTTCCCGAATGCTAGGGGTCGATGCTAGGGTCGGATGTTCCATTGACCCTAGGTGCGACCCCCCATGGTTTGAGTCGAGAATTTCATCCTACAGTCCATTCTTTCATGTTTGGGTCATATGGCTTACTTCCTCAATCTATTCTATGCTTGTTCTATGGCTTAAAACTCTAGATTTCTTCTTTACTTTGCCGACCATGATTTTCTCCATGAATTTCATTGAAATCCTCTCATTGATGGATGATTTGGGTATCTCCTAAGTCATACCCTCTTCATGAACCATTCTAAGGTCTTAAATAAATCATGGAGAATGTATTCATACCTTAGGTTTGCTGAGATTTAGAGTTTCCTCTGAATTTCCTCCTCCTTGGTCTTCTTCTTCAATTCTCCTTATCTTCTCCTTCTCTTCCTTCTCTTCTCTTTCTCTCAATCCAATTAGGGTTGTAAAAGGAGTGAAAGAGGCTTAGGGACGTCCTATTTATAGAGTAAAACCTCCCAAAATAAGTCCCATTGAGTTTAGGAAAGGTTCCAATTGAAATTATGAAGTTTCCTAATTTCTGGTTCTGTTGGCAACTGGGGGTCGATGGGGGGGTCGATGGGGGGGTCGGACAATTTGAGACTCCTGCGACCCCCAGACCAAAAAGTCTTGGGTCGGACAGGGGGTCGACCCTGCCTGTTTAGGCATGCGACCCTACCCTCATTTTGACTGTTTTTGAGTAAAATTTCATATTGGGTCTTGGGTTTCTTCACACACTTGGTCCACTTGGCTCGACCATGATATGTAGACCGATCATGACACGAAATGTAAGGGGTTCGTGGCGTGCGGGTCTTACAACTCCACCACCCTTAAAAGAAATTTTGTCCTCGAAATTTGAATGTACGGATCTTACAACTCCCCCATCCTGAAAATAAATTCTGTCCTTAAAATTTGAATTTAGGTGGGAATTCTATTTCCGCATTGCATCTTCTTCCTCCCATGCAATCTCCTCCGCGTATCGTCTTCACCAGATTATCTTTATACACTAATTATCCCAGCTTTGGAGATGTTGTACCTTCCAACCAGTGAACTAGGCTGGTACCACTTCAATAGTTGAATCTCCTATCTAAACTAGTGGATCCGTGGTCATTATCTCTGATATGGATCTCCAATATACTTCTTCAATAGAGACACGTGAAATGCATCATGCGCACTAGACATGGACAGCGGTAACACTAATTGATATGCAACTTGTCTCTCCAAAGTCTATAAGATCCAACCCCTATATAGAATATAACTTTCCCTTATTGTTTAATCGTTTCAAACTCTGCATAAGTGATATCTTCAAGAACACTTTGTCACTTATGGCGAACTCAAGGTCTTGGTGTCTCTTCTGACATCTTGAGCTATCTTGGCCCTTTTCTTTTTTTCTTGTCTGCTACTCGACAGGTTTCTTCAACAGACTCAGGTTTTAAAATTCTTCATTCACTAACTCCATTCCAAAACAAAGGAATTTGACATTTCTACCTTACCATGCTTTATAGGTGACATTTACATAGTAGCTTGGTAGCAACTTCAATTCATGGTTAACTTCTCAACTCAAGCTCCTTGAAATCAATTTCATAAACTCAGGCATATCTCTTAGGATCTGTATAGTCCGCCCCGATTGTTCGTCTATTTGAGGTAAAGTGCGGTACTAAACTTCAACTTTGTCCCCATTATTTTCTATAGATCCTCCCAAAACTTTGAGATAAGGCATAAGCCTCTATTCGACACTAAACTCTCATGTATACCATTTAATCTGGCAATATTATCCACATATAGCTTATTTAGCCGCTCCAAAACATACCGAGGTCGTATAGCAATGGAATGAGCTATCTTCATAAGGCGATCAACAATCCCCCAAACTGCATCAACCGCTCTGGGAGTCAGTGGCAAATCAGTGACATAGTTCATTGTAATGCAGTTCCACTTCCAGACTGGCTTTGATAGTTACTGTTGTAGCCATGTTGGTCTTTGTCTTTCAGCCTTTACTTACTGATAATTCAATTACTGAAACATGCATCTAAACCACATTTGTTATCATTCCTCTTTACCAGTACCATCTCTTCAGGTCATGATACATATTGGTACTCCAGGATGTCTTGAATATTGAGTACAATGGATTCTTATCATTATCCTCTTCATAATATCCGAGTCTTTATCTTCATGTATTCAGAATCTACCTCTGTATCTGAGTACCGTCTCTGCATCCAAAGTAACTCAGGGTTGGGTTTTCCTTTTTCTAAATCTACTTACACCGTTCTTATTTACGGATCTCACAAAATTACTACTTTTACTTCATCCATCAATTTAGAAATGATCATTAATGCCACAAGCACAGCCGAATTATTTCTCCATAAGTTCATTCATAAGTTCTTGCTCTATTGGATCATCACGAGTTTCTATTGTATGTTACTCTACTTCCAAATCTGAATCTGTTCTTTGCGGAACATAAGACAGTATCTATACTGGTTCCTTCCTCGGACTTCATAATTCCCTTTTTGCTTAATGCCTTAGCTACTACATTAGCCTTACCTGGATGATACTAGATATCACAGTCTTAATCCTTGAGCAATTTCAGCCATTTTCTTATCCTCATGTTCAACTCTTTTTGATGAGGAGGTACATAAAACTCTTGTGTTCCCATTCAGTATAAAATTCTCCTCCGTTTAGATAATGTCTCCAAGTCTTGATTGCATAATTTATCACCGTTAATTCCAAGTCATGAGTAGGATAACTCATCTCATGCTCCTTCAGTTTTCTAAAAGTATATGCAACCACTTATTTAGCATGCATCAAGCCGCATCCTAGATCCAATCCGAAAGCCTCGATGTATAAGGTAAAAGGTTTTCCTGGTATCCGAATGATCAAGGTGAGAGTTGATATCAACCCTTATTCACACTTGTCAGTCTAATTAAACTCATCTCCCTTCCTGGTTAGCTTGGTAAGAGGTTTTGCGATCTTAGAGTGGTCCTCCAAAAATCATCTATAATAATCAGCTAAACCCAAGAACTTCTGATATTTGCAATACTCTTCAGGTGTTTCTTACCATATGATTACTTTTATCTTAAAGGGGTCCTTTTTAATCCCTTTATATGATGCTACGTGATCCAAGAAGATCACTTTGTTTAATCAGGTCTCCTATTTCTTGGACTTGGCATAAAGCTTTTCACTTCTCAGCTGTTGTGAAGCTATTCTAAGATCCGTTGTATGAGTTGCTTCATTCTTGGAATAAACCAAAATATCATCTATGAAAACTATGACCGATGTGTCCAACATGTCATGAAACACCCAGTTCATTAGCTCCATAAAAGATGTAGGGGCATTGGTTAATCCCAACGTCATAATCGAGAACTCATAATGTCCAATCCCAATTCTAAAGGTATCTTCGAGATATCGTTGTCCAAATTCTTCAGCTGTTGATACGTTGACCGAAGATCAATCTTAGAAATTCCCTTTGCTCTTTGTAACTGTTTAAACAAGTCATCGATCCGAGGTGATAGATCTCGATTCTTGATTGTGAGCTTGTTCGATTCTCGGTAGTCTATAAGCAGACAACACTATCATCCTTCTTCTTCACGAATTGGTGCTCCCCGTGATGCAATACTTAGCCGATTGGAACCCTTGTCTAATAACTTCCGTAGTTGAGTCTCAATCCCTTCAACTACATAGGAACTACTCTATAGGTTCCTTTGACATAAGTATCATCCTTGGTAACAAGTCGATGACGAACTCGGTCATATGATCAGATGGTAACCCAGATAAGTCTCCTGGAAACACATCAGGAATTTATGCATCACATCAATATCTTCCATCTGTGGTGCTTTATTGGTAACGTATACCACAGATACCATATATCCTACTTATTTCTCTTCAAAGCATCTCTTTGCCTTTAGCATAGAGAGGATCAGCTTTCACTTCTTAGGCAATATATTTTCAATAAAACTAAATTATATCTCATCTTTATTCTTGAATGATAACCTCTTCTATGCACATACAACTTTGTAGAGTGTTGAGACAACCGGTCTATCCCCAAGATGATGTCAAAGTCTGTCATCTCAAGTCGAATTAGGTTGCATCCTACTTCTGTCCATCCATACTATTCGGACATTGTTCATAACACTCATCTAATGCACATCTAGTCCAAAAGGGCTTGAACTAGTAAAATCTGGTGTAAAGGTCTTAAGAGCTTGTCTAGTTCCTTCATCTCTTATGATTTTTCAAAGACTATCGTCAAAATCTCATATTGCACTCATTAGCTTATATTTCTTTTATCCTTGTTGTTCTACCCTGATCTCTCTTTCATGTACCTCGAAAAATATCTTGTGATTGTTACTTCATATCCCAAGTCTATATATAAGCATTAGGGTATATGCTTATAATTTCATTAATTCAGCCAACTCTTTTGGTCTTTACTTAATCATCTCAATTGACATTCGGCATAACTCAGTATTACTTTTACTAATCTGAATACTATCAATGCCACGATTTTTTACTTTATCCTTGTATCCACTCTTAGATTTGTCTTTAGGGATCTTCTACCTTGTCAAAATTCATACCGATATAACCATCTTTAACTTTACTTGAGTGCTATCTATTTTTTTACTGGCTACCCTTGATAGTTCTCACTTTTACTCATGCACTCTTTTATAGACATAACTCATATCCATCCATTCAGCAATCTCAAAATAGCTTCTCCATTACTTTATCTAAGGTCTCTTGGCTATAGAATCTAAATCTTAATCCAATCATCTTTCTTCTAATAATTCTATTATCACTAAACATCTTTTCAATGGATGTCGAGAAATGTAAGAATCAGAATGTTTATCCAAAAGCGATTCACCTCCTCCTTTCAAATTCAGTTTGATAAAGGACACTTGTTTTATCTAGTGAACCTAGGTTTAAGGGATCAGGAGTAAATCTGTGGTAATCCAACCGACATGCAAAGGTCATTAAGTTGCACGGTGGTCTAAATACATGGAAATAGAAGTTTTATAACTCTTAACCTCAAGACTAAAGTTCTATCAAATATATAATGCCATTGGTCAAGGCATTACAAGGATAAATCTGAAGAAGATTTCGTATATTAGTAAATCAGGTATAAATCAGAAGATGTACGCTCAACATGATTAAACATTTAACTATTCATTTAGTTCATATCTCTGTTCATGTTGTCGATCACGAGAGTGGCTCAGTTTGGTATAACCAGGACTAATACTAAAGAAACAATATCTATAACTCCACTTGACAAGTTAAATCAAGAAGGTATCCTGTCAAGACACGAAAATTTAAAATCTGGTATGTGCATCCTCTATAATCATAAGAGTAAGTCAATAATGCCCGCATCCTATATAAACATATCCAGTTATATGGCCACAATTAGATTTAATCCTCTGCTGAAAATGTTTAAGGCTTCGTCTTCAGAAAATATTCCTCAATCCTTGGTTGGATCATTATGTCATGATGCAGCTATCCCATACATCGATGGCTGATAAGGGTAACCACCTTGATACACTGCTTGTTGTGCACCAAACTTATGCACTGGGGTGTGCTTTACTGGGACTTGCTGTATGGTAGGCACTGACAACTAACAGGTGTTGGGGTACAGTGATGCTACCAATTGGTACCGTACTTGGTTTGACCCGGAGGTGTTGATGTATCATCAGCAACTTGGGTAGTGATTTACATAGCAACTTGCATAGTCGGTCTCATCTGTTGTTGCTCTTGTATTTTATTGGGTCAAGTTTATGACAACCATAACCAAGGTACTTAATAGTCCAGGTGGTTGGCTGGAGTGGTCTGGTTGTTCACCTCCTTTGATTCACTCTAATCTGATTATCATTATCTAGCATCTGCTCAGATGAGTTTTCATTACCCATTCTCGACCCTGATAATGGTGGGGTCAAGTTGCAACTTCTACTTACTGCTCAGTGGGTAATGGATCAGCTTGTGGTGGATCTTACTCTGAGTCTCCATGACAACCAGGAGTATAGCTTTATCTTCTTGTAGTTACTCTTATTCTTAATGTATGGTCATTATTCTCTTATCTTTGTTGGATTTAGTCCGAGATCTTTCCCTTTACCATTGCAAGGACTTAGGCATTACTAGCCATTTTCCTTCCTTCCCAAATACATCGAGTTTCACATCTTGTGAGTATCAACTCGGTATTCCAATGTTTCGGCTACTGTACTATATCTTTTGTATACTTAGATAACTGCTCAACCTATAGATCATACCCTATATTATTCGTTT
Source organism: Protea cynaroides (assembly GCA_028583415.1). Classification (NCBI taxonomy): domain Eukaryota; kingdom Viridiplantae; phylum Streptophyta; class Magnoliopsida; order Proteales; family Proteaceae; genus Protea; species Protea cynaroides. The sequence goes on from CM053273.1 coordinate 73,672,670, forward strand.
ATCAGGATAAATTTTGGTCTTCTCTTTCTGTTTGAGTGTATATATATGGTTCCACCTTTAATATGTAAATTATTGTCTTGTTTAAGCTCTGTCTCAACCAACAAAGGTGTTTATGGTGTGTTTGTAATAAAACTTTTAATTTATCCTAACTCGGTTCATGGACTCTAGTGGAAGTATTTAGGTTTCATGGGAAAGCCTGAGAGAGCTCTGATACCAATTTGTCACACCCTAATTTTGTACCATTCAGAACGGTGTGATGAATCACTAATAAATAAACGGTTCAACCAGGATCTCTAATAGGTTGTGTCCATTAAAAATAAAAACCATACACATCCACAACCATAATCAGAATAAATACACAACAGCGGAAGTCTTATAGTAATTGAACTGAGAACTCTCAACTTTAATAATCATAATTAAAATATCAAGTTATTGTTGTATCAACTGAGACATAAATAATCAAATATCAATTACATTCCTTTAATAAAATGAAAATCTAATCGAATACGCATGAGTTGCACTCGCATAAAGAGTCATGCATATCTACTAAGTCTTCGGCTTCCATTACAGCAACACGTGCGTACACTGGAGCACTCATATAATCTTCGACCGTAATACCTGCATCATCAACTAAAAATATTCAACGTCGAGAGGGTGAGCACACATCATGGCTCAGTGAGCAAACAAAACAATGCAACAAACATATGAATGCATTCAATTCATATCTTTGGTCTGGCAAATAAGTTTGCAATGTGCTATAGAAAGGATAGGTGGCCAAAGGTTACGTTTATTGACGCCACACCTCTATACACGAGTGTGTGTAGCCGCCCAAAGGTAACTTTTATTGTCGTCCCACATGCACCCACCATGGACAATGTACATGCAAAGATTACGTTTATTGCTGTACTAGTTGCCCATACCAACACATAAGCCCCTACTAGCGAGGGCTCGCAAACTAGGCTCACAACTAACCAATCCTAATGCCAATCAGTGTATCCAAGGCCTCACCCCAGCATCCCTCAATACGTCCATAGAGATAGGACTAAGGCCCCCCGACAGAGTCAGAGACTACACGGTCTGAGACCACCTCCACTCATACCCCACGACGTAATAGTTTTACTAAGATAATGGCGATACGACGATGTCAGTGGACAAGACTTGAGTTAGAGATAAAGCTAGAGTGCTGAGGCCCGGCCTATGACATCCCCCCTGATACTCGCTCGCATCAAGTACACTAACCACACACATACAGTCACATGTTAATTCCTATCATCATCATCATCATCATCATCATGTTATAAACAATAAATTTAAATATGTATGAACAGTAATAATAGAAATATTGGATGACATGTTGAATGCACATACAAGCATACACGCATAGAATCAGTCATGGCATCGGACTCAAGAAATAAAAATAGTTTATTATTAACCAATTAGTTTAGGTCTTGTTCCCTCACCTTTGTTTGATTGTAGATCCTCTTTCAAGCTTTAAGAATCACTTTTATATCAATAGGATAGATTTTAGTTAGAATTCATTCTGACAATTCCAGGCTTGCTGTTAAGTGGGGGTAGCAGGACAGGTAGCAGTTTTCTGCGACCCCCAGGGGTAGGGTAGATGCCAGGGTCGGATGTTCCATCGACCCTGGGTGCGACCACCCCTTTCCTGGGCTTCCCGAATGCTGGGGGTCGATGCTAGGGTCAGATATTCCATCGACCCTAGGTGCGACCCCCCATGGTTTGAGTCGAGAATTTCATCCTACAGTCCATTCTTTCATGTTTGGGTCCTATGGCTTATTTTCACAATCTATTCTATACTTGTTCTATGGCTTAGAACTCTAGGTTTCTTCCTTACTTTGCCTACCATGATTTCCTCCATGAATTTCATTGAAATCCTCCCATGGATGGATGATTTGGGTATCTCCTAAGTCATACCCTCTTCATGAACCATTCTAAGGTCTTAAATAAATCATGGAGAATGTATTCATACCTTAGGTTTGCTGAGATTCAAAGTTTCCTATGAATTTCCTCCTCCTTGGTCTTCTTCTTCAATTCTCCTTCTCTTCTCCTTCTCTTCCTTCTCTTCTCTTTCTCTCAATCCAATTAGGGTTGTAAAAGGAGTAAAAGAGGCTTAGGGACATCCTATTTATAGAGTAAAACCTCCCAAAATAAGTCCCATTGAGTTTAGGAAAGGTTCCAATTGAAATTAGGAAGTTTCCTAATTTCTGGTTCTGTCGGCAACTGGGGGTCGATGGGGGGGTCGATGGGGGGTCGAAAAATTCGAGACCCCTACGACCCCCAGACCAAAAAGTCATGGGTCGAACAGGGGGTCGACCCTGCCTGTTTAGGCATGCGACCCTACCCTCATTTTGACTGTTTTTGAGTAAAATTTTATATTGGGTCTTGGGTTTCTTCACACACTTGGTCCACTTGGTCGACCATGATATGTAGATCGATCATGACACGAAACGTAAGGGGTTCATTGTCACACCCCAATTTTGAACCAACCAAAATGGTGTGAGTGAACCGTCATTGAACCAACGGTTCACACCAGGATCTCAATAAGACCGTGTCCACTCATACAAACCATTGCACATAACCACAATCAGAATATAATAAATACAGTAGAAGTCTTTAAATAATTGAACCGAGTATTCTATTGATAAAATTAAATAAATATCCAATTATCCAAATTCCAAACGTAGTTAAATATCTTTACATCACTTTAATAAAATAACTGAAACAAATAAAATAAAGTCAAAGGTACACGCAGAAAGGGCACTAGCATGAAGCGTCATGCTCGTCCTCTCCTGCCTGTACGTCCAGAGCAGCAACACCTCCATACGCCGGAGCATTCATATAATCGTACATCGTGTAACCTACATCAACATCTAAAAACAATGTATATACAAGGGGTGAGCTCACAACTTAGCTCAGTAAGACAATCAGACAGTGTATCAATATCATATGCATGAGTAACAATCTTTTATGTTGTGGTCTGGTTCAAGTTTGCAATGTGCTATAGAAAAGTTCAGAGGCCGCCTCACATCTATACACGAGTGTGTAGCATCGCACAGTAGACCACACTACCACCGACCCACATGCACCCATCATGGAATAGAGATAGAGCTAAGGCATCCACTACCTCCCCTGATACTCCACCCATACCAATACATAAGCCCCTACTGGCTAGCGTTTGCAAACTGGGCTCGCAACTAACCAATCCTATATGTCATCACTATAGACTCCATCCTAGTATAGCTCACTACGGCATAGAGGTAGAGCTAGACCGTGGTGGTCGGGCTGGAGACCACAATGCCACACCTCCCCTGATGCCCTACCCGCATCAAGCGTACTAAGACAGAACAATACACAAGTAGACCCTATCCCAACATAACACCCTACGACATAGAGATAGAGCTAAAGCATCGTGGCCAGGCCAGAGACCACATGTCAGAGACCATAGTCCCACAACATCGTGGCCAGGCCAGCGACCACATGCCAGAGACCACAGTACTACGACCTTCTCCTGATGCCCTACCCGCACCAAGCATGCTAAGATAGAATACTACAAAAAGGTGCCAGTGTGAGGAATGATCCCAAGTCCCAGGCCCTTCTCATTCCACACACCAACGAAAACAACCACATGCCTAACAATCACATCCTATCATATGGAATATGGATGAACAATAATAATAACTGGAAATAAAAGATGACATGTGAATATGTACAACCATCACATCATATATTCAAGGTTATTATTAACAATGTTTTACTGTCCTTTATTTATTAGGGTTTAGGTCAGATTCTCTTACCTGATGCTCATTTGATAGCTTGCTCTACGTCGCAAGATCCAAACGTGCTATCACAGAGTCCTACATTATATTAGGGTTCAATTAGAATAGTTTCTTAGGGTTTCACGTTGGTCGGAAAACCAACAGAGTTCAACACCAGCCTTTTCGAGCTGACCGGTCGCAACATATCGATCGCATCTCTGTGGGAAAACTAGCGACCGGTATGGTCGACCGGTATGTCTCCGAAAGACTATACATTAGGTTTTTCAACTGTCGTCGATCAATCTCCATGGATTTCCAGGGTTTCTCCTATCCATTCTAAGTTTGAGCTTTGAGTTAGAGTTATCTCCAACTCATTCAAGTCTAGTTTTGATAATAATCATCCTAGAACTTGAATCTAGGATTTGACAGCAAATTAGGATTTAATGGCCAATTAGGGTTTAGATCAATACCTTCTTTGCATGGTATTGATCCAATCATACTAACTATCCTAGAGTCACAATGTAAGAGGAATGATTCAAAACACTTACCGTCGACTGGCGTAAGGTGAGCGTCGTCGAACGGCAATGGCGGCACTTCCTTCTTCTTCCTAGCTCCTTCTCCTTCTCCAATCTCCTTCTCCTCTCTAGGGTTTGTGAGGATTAATGGAAGGGATTCTAGGAGGCTTAGAGGGGTTTAAATAGGCTAGGAATTAGGTTTAGGAAGCCTCTTAGGATTAGGAAAGTCTTAGGATTTGGAATTGAAAAAGTGAGACCCGCAGAGATCCAATTCTGGATCTTGGCAGTCTGCTGCGCAGACCATACCGGTCGACCGGTACCATAGAATGTAAGCACCCCATTTTTGCCACCCTCGGCATAAGTGAACCGATATGGCGGGTTTCGGACCTTTAACCCAAAGATACTGTGATTTTCCACCGATCCTCACAACGGGGTCATGGGCTATTATCTGCGTGGATGCATAGGTCATAGAATTATCTTGAAGCGAGACCGGAATTGCTCAATTCGATATCAAATGAGGAAGATATGATCATTTTAGTCGGATGCTACATATAAGGGAGGTTTTAGAAATTATTATAAAATAATAATCCCGGGGGCCTTCATGCAAATTATCCTAAGTTGGATTGCTTGAATTTCAAATCATCATATCTTGATCATCGACATCGGATTCGGATGATTCCAAGACCATTATTCTTCATTCATGATGTTCTACAAAGTGGACGTAAAAAATCCCGGGTAGAAGTCGCCGGTGGGTCCCATGCAAACTTGCATGCAAAATGATCATTAGAACTTGAAGCCGCATATCTTTTCCGTTCTACATCGGATTCGGGTGATTCAGTCTCATTATGTTCCATTTTTAGTGCTCTACAAAGTGGACGTAAAATATTTTCGGTAGAAGTCTCAGAAGGAACTCATGCGAGAATGGTCAACCAAATTATCGGTAATTGGTCCGTTTAAACTTCAAAAATTCATAAGTTGACCATTTTACTTCCAAATGAGGTGGTTCAAGTTCCTATATTTCTCATTTTTTATGTTCTACAAAATGAGCATAAAAAATTTGGAATAGAGGCCATCGGAAAAATTCCATGCGGGATGGCGGCGGAAATGACCCGTGAAATGACAAGGAGAGGAAACCCCGGTGAATTCCAATCAGTCCAGTCCAACTCAATTCAAATCGGTTGTCAACCTAGGTCGAGTCTCTATATATATTATAATATATATATATATACATATATATATACATGTATGTATGTATGTGTGTGTATGTTGTTATTAAATATATATATGTGCAATATACATGTGTAAATCATAATCCAAAAGATTTTTGAGAAGAAAAAGGAAAGGGGAGGAGAAAAAAACGTGGAAAAGAATGGAGATTTCAATTGTGGAGATAATCCAAAAGATTTTGAGGAAAAAGGGGGAGAGGGGAGAGAGAAAGGGGGGGGGGGAGAATAGAGATTTCAATTGTGGAGATAATCCAAAAGATTTTGAGAAAAAAAGAAGGAAAGGGGAGAGAGAAAAAGCGTAAGAGAGAGGGGGGGATTTAGGGTTTTGAGATAATCCAAAAGATCATGAGAAGGAAAAGGAAAGAGAGGAATAAAAAAAAAAAAAAAAAAAAAAAAGGAGAAAAGATTCCCCTTCACGTTTTCTAGAAAGAAAACGTGAAAGGGGAGGGGAGAAAGGAAGAAAGAAAAAGGAAAAAGGAAAGAAAAAGGAAAAAAAAATTTTTTTTTGAGAAAAAGGATCTTTTAGAAAATGAGTGAAAAAACTATAAATAGGCAAAGAGGAGGATCCTTTTGGGGGAGCGGGAAAACGAGAGGAGAGGAGAGCCGTGGGTGAGAGAGAGAGAGGAGGAGAGGAGAGAGAGAGGAAAGGAGCGGGAAAGAGAGAGAAGAGAGAGAGAAGAGAAGAAGAAGAGGGGAGAAGGAGGATTCACATTCAAAGGGGATTGATACAATCCCCAATCACCCTTCATCAACGGTTTCGCTCGATTTGAGCCCAAGGTTAGTACTCTAAACAAATTTAGAGGTCGTTATAATGCCCGAATGCCAATTTTGCTTGAAAAAGGCTAATTTTCATGAAATCTCAATCGTGAATGCTCTATTACATACTTGTTAATGTTAGGATGCCTATGTCTAACATTTTTCATGAATGATAATTTGTCTAAGCTATTCAATGATGAATTTTTGATTGATATACAATGATGTTTGATGTTTTTTGTAAATTTCATAAAGTGATTTTCGGATCTGAAAATTCCAGATTTAGGGTTCAAACTTAGGACGTACATCATATGTATTTTTCTAAGATTTTGAAGCCCAAAATTTTATGGGAGTCTCTCTGATATGATAGAAGACTACCCTAAAAATTTCGTTCCATTTGGAATTGGGGAAATATATCAAACAATTTGTCTTTGACATTGCTATTTTTCTCGGATGTAATGCAATCCTCCATCGGAAAGTCTCTAGACAAAGACTTTATGGCCATAATCAGAAATTCCACTTAACATGAACTTTTTAGACATGAAAGTCTTCTAAAAAATGGCACTGGTTTCATATTTTTTCCATTTTTTGTTGAATTGATATCAATTTTTAAGTGCATAAAGCTTTGATTTCAGATCTGCCATGATGTGCTGATTTGCATGATTGAAAAGAGTCATTTTTCACAAAGAAAATATACTGTTTTAACTTGTTTTTCTTAATGAAATTTTAGATCAGATAGTTATCTACATAGACATATGTCTGTATTTAATTTTCATTAAGAATAGAATTTTATTTGGAATTTATGGTGCAACTGGTCAAAAATCTGGAACAGACCTGACCAGTGTATTTACCTGTACTTGGGGAATGTTTTCGACCTGCCTATGGTCTCTTTTAGGAATAGCTTCCTTGAGACAAAATGTTGGCCTCTGAGTCTTCTTTCCAGGGATATATTTTAAGAATTTTTTTGAGTAAGTACAGTGCCCTATGTGTCCATTTTGGTCCAGCCTCATATTTATGCGTCTACACTTGCTCACATGCTATATTAAATGCTTATTGTCACAATTAGGGTAGAAAACCCTAAAAAATGGAAAGGAAAATAATTAGGGTAGAAAACCCTAAAAATGGAAAAAAAAATAATTAGGGTAGAAAACCTAAAAATGGAAAGAAAATAATTAGGGTAGAAAACCCTAAAAATGGAAAAGAAAATAATTAGGGTAGAAAACCTAAAAATGGAAAGGAAAATAATTAGGGTAGAAAACCTAAAAATGGAAAAAAAATAATTAGGGTAGAAAACCCTAAAAAGGAAGGAAAAAAATTAGGAAAAGCCTAAAAAAAGAGAATAATAATTAGGGTAGAAAACCCTAAAAATGGAAAGAAAATAGCAATTAGGGTAGAAAACCTAAAAAATGGAAATAAAATTACAATTAGGGTAGAAAACCCTAAAATGGAAAGAAAGTAACAATTAGGGTAGAAAATCCTAAAAAATAGAAATAAAATAATAATTAGGGTAGAAAACCCTAAATATGGAAAAGAAATAGCAATTAGGATCTTGCCATGCTTAGAAGATAGCATACTAGATCATGCCATATAGGCTCTTGCCTTATTTGCAATACATGCCATATTTGAAAGATTTCTAAACAATCTTCTTGTATGTGATTTTCTTGCCATAAATGTTTTATGTGCCATGTCTAGATAGAATATTCTATTTTTTTGGCAATAACTTATTTTATGCAACACCCTAGTCAAGCGCCATATATGCACACCTCTAGAAGACAACCTAGGTGTGGGGACGTGCATTTAGGCACCCACATTCTTGGGAAGGGCATAATGGGAATGATAAAAAATCTTAATGAAGAAAGAGAATGCCTTGCCAAACCTTCCAAAATTAGAATTCGGAATGAAAAGGGTAATTTAGGACGATTTGCCCTCGGCAAACCCTAAACCTAGAATAGGTTCTAAACCCTAAACCTAGAATAGGTTCTCAATCATTAACCTAGAACGGGTTATCCATCCCGAACTACGCGGATTCGATTCCTAGGGCAAACCCTAGGATACGTAGGCCATTTGGGAGAAACCCAAGTTCGGATCCACGGCTTAGTCCGCTTGGACTATCCATAGATCCACTAGGATATTTACCCATACCTTAGTCCACTGCCCACCCGCAGCCCCGCCCACCCCGGACTATCCATAGATCCACTAGGACATCCCCGTATTTTAACCCGGCCAGGCAAACAGGGTTATCCACACCTTAGTCCACTTGGACTATCCATAGACCCACTAGGATATTATCCACATTCCGGCCCGGCAGGGCTATCCAATTTCAACCCAAATAGGGTTATTCTTAGATCCACTAGGACTATCTATCGGTCCACATGGACTATCCGGATCCTAACCCATAGGATTTCTCAACCATTCAAGCATAAATTTCAACTTGAACAATGAACTTAATCATGCACAAGCATAAATCACATCCATAAACTTTAATCGCACCCGAACTACGATGGTGAACCTGATTTTCGGAATAATTCCGTGATACGTAGGCAATCGATGGATCTGATTCGGTTCAATGATATCAAACCCCTTGGTTTGGTTTGGCTTAACAAATAGAGTCTAGCATAGGAAAGGTATAGGAGACCGATTTCGATCGGGCGGTTTGGAGTGCCTAACCCCTTCCCATAACCGTAACGACACTTACCCAATCTCGATGGACCCGAATTCCAATCTAAGGGTCATGAGTCAATCGAAGTCTTACCTTGGGGTGAGATTTCACATTTCTAAGGTCCTAGACCTAAATCTAGGTGGCGACTTCTACAGATTTCCATCTTTGTCCTCACAGTGGCGACTCCATTGGGGATATAAATGTCAAACTCTTAAATGAGAACTTTCCTTGTGTGAATTGGATGCTAGATTTTAGGATACTATATTTATGCTTGTATATTATTGCTTTGGGGGGAATGGGTTCAGTCACACATTCGTGCGAGTAGCCGAACCGGGTCCCATGCATATGGGGCAGCCCGCTAGGCGAAACACACGGCCCTTGGCCCGTACTTTGTGAGACCACGGCCGGTGAGCAGCCTCTAACGGCGTTTCTTGGGTCCGCTCGGGAATGCGTTATGCTACTCCGCGTCGCTTGGATCCTTGCAACATAGTATATAAAGGGATTGGGGGCCCATTATTCATCGAGCGTTCGGTGATAGGTTACCCCATCCTCGTCAAGGTGGCCTTTTCCGTCCTAACCCGGTTGGTAGCCCAATGTTTGTTATTTTTTTGGTTCATCCACTGAACCGACCCGGTAAAATCGGCTTAACCGTGACATCCATGTTCGAGGCGTCGAAGTTCTGCCCGTTTTTGTCCTCGATTGGTCAACATGTTAGATTCTACCGATGAGCATCTTGAACTCTCACCCATTGGGAGCATGGGGTATGTATACACCTGTTCTACATCATAGTAGGCGGTCACTATACACCCTCCATTAAGTAAGCTCGATGTGTTGAATCTCTCATTGTTAACACGTCGATTTCAAAAAAGCAGTAGAAAATCCCTGTCAAGACTTAGATACCATGGTCAAGAAGAAATTTACTAGTTTGTTCATCTATGAACCGCTTTTGCTAATCATCCCTAATAAGGGCGACGGATTAATATATCCATTTCAATTTCATCGAATTCGGTAATCCAATTGGCCAGACCTGGTACCGGCGATTATCCATTTTTTGAATCACGAGGTCCCAAGGCCCGAACACATGGCTTAATCAAATTCGATTAAATTGACTTTCGGACAATGTTTACCCGATCGTTCTTATGAGGGGCTAACTCTTGTTTGGTTGAGTCATCTTTGATTGTGTACTTAACTTCTTTCCACTTCCGTAATCTTAGTGTCCTAATATTTATCACTTTTGGGTTCCTTTCCGGTACCCAAGCCAAGGAAGTCAGCCCAAACTACAACCATTTCTACCTCTTGGATAAGGGATCCCGTTCTTTGGGAGATTATCTAGGGTGTACACACCAAAGCCGGTTAGTCCCATCTCAACCACATCAAGCCGAATCAATGGCCGAAGGATCAAACCAAGTCCCGAACACTATGGATGCTAGAATGGAAAAGATAGAGGATACCATGGGAATGATAGCTACCGCGGTAAGGGATATCCAATTACAGCTGCGGGCTCAAGGGTTGACCTCCGAAAGGGTAAATATGGCATCACCACAAGGACCGAGTACCCCTAATGCGGCTGCGTCAAAAATTTTCATAAACCCGGCATTCGAAGATATGGAAGGTGTCGTACCCCATAAACAGTCCATCATTCGGGCTACCCGGTGACTAAGAAATCGAAGGAAGAAGATGGCCCATACGGTGGCATTGAGTCAAGTGGAAAAAATACTAAGGGGCATGAAAGGAGTAGAAAGTCAAATTATTGATGCCGAAGGATTATGCTTCTTTCCGGGAAACTAAACTACCTCCCAAGTTTAAATGGACCACCGAGAAATTTGATGGGACGGGAGATCCCGGGGCCCACTTAAGATCATTCCCGGGTCTATTGAAGCAAGGCGAAGGATTCAGCGATGAGCGGTTAGGACCGGGCATTCCAATTCTCCCTCACGGGTGGGGCTCATCGATGGTTGATGAATGCGGAACCATCACGAGATACATTCTTGGTCGGGATATCACTAAAGCATTTATCAATTTCTATTCCTACAATACGGAGTTGGAGACCCACCGTAGGCGGTTGGAGACCATGGTCCAAGCACAAGGAGAGGCGTTCACGGCCTATCGACCCGGTTCGGAGAGTGTTGCGGCGAAGCTTTGGGATCGACCCTGCGAAAGAGATCAAGTGCGAGATAATGATGAGAGGTTTAAGTGGGCCATATAAGACATACATCTTCGGCCGGGCCATCCTATCATTTGAAGGGCTCGTGGTTGCGGGACAACAAGTGGAGGGACGCCATAACCCGAGGAGATATATTACCGGGGAAAGTCGAGAAGGTCGGAAGGAGTGTCAAATAGAAGGGCGTACCCACCAAGAAACCCGGGAAATCAATCCGTAAAGCGGATAGCTAATACCAATTCCGAACCATTGATCTTGGGAAGTTCAAATTACACCCCACCACGGCAAGCAAGACCAAGGAGGCGGTTTACCGATTTGGGGATGACCCGGTCCAAGGCTGCGGATAAATTAATACAAGCCAAGAAGTTGGCCGTGCTCGACCCTCGTCCACCTCCAAGCCCTCTTCCGGCGAATTTTTCGTATGGATCTTTTTTGTAAGTACCACAATCGGCATGGGCATGATACGGACAATTGCTATACATTAAGGCATGCCATACAAGATCTGTTGGATTACGGCAAATTTAAGGTCCAGCCCCGGGCAAGTGTCGGTGGCGAATAATCCCCTCCCTCACCACGGCATCAATTTCATAGAGTGGGGAGATAACCCCTCGAGACCTTACTACGGTCATAGAAGGAGTAAGCAATATGGTTGTCACATCGGTGGCGAGATAAACATGTTGGGAAGTCATCAACAAGAAGAAGAAGAATATGATTTCTATTTCCCGGAAGATTCATCACACCTTATAGCACAAGCACAAGAAGAAGAAGAAGAAGAACCATTCATCATCTACCTCTCGGATGAGGAGAGAGAAGTAGATCAAGTTGACAACCGTTTCCTTGAGATGGAGTTCATATTCCCGGAGGATGAGCAAGAAATAGCGAAACCGGAGCGGGGAAGAACTACAAACCATCTCACCGATGGTAAGTGATCCGGCCCAAGCCGTAAGAGAGAAAGGTAAAGGACCCGCCAATCAACGGAACCTCCAAACCCGGTCTTAAAACAACTACAAAAGACCCAAGCCAATGTGTCCATTTGGGAACTTCGATGGCTTCCAAGGTCCACGAGGGACGCGATGCTGAAATCTCGGCAAGCATTCGGGTCCCGGTTTCAATGGAGGGAGAAGAACTAGCCATGCTAGTAGGGGGTAGATATGCGGTTAATGCAATTGTTTTTTGGAGATGCGAGATCTTCCTCAAGGAAGTAAGGATCACATACAAGCTCGCATATTACCATCGGATGCGGGGGCAATAGCATTTTTCAAGTTTTGGTTGATAATGGGTCAGCCTTAAATGTATTCCCTTTCCGTGCGTTCAAGCATCTAGGCGTCGAGTCGAGTTGAAACCCGGATATGACCATCAAGGCATACGACAATACCCGGAAGGGCTATATTGGGTGTCTTCACGGTACCAATTCAAGTAGGACCGGCTGAGTTTGAAGCGAGTTCCAAGTCATTGATATCTCCGCCTCATTCGGCGTGCCTACGGGTAGGCCTTGGATCCATCGGGCCAATGCGGTGGCATCCGCTTTATACCGGAAGATTAAATTCATCTACAAAGGTACAAGCGTGACAATACACGCGGACTCCGCGGCTGTGAATACATTGGCCCCTTGGACAAAGTAATGAAGAGTTACAAGGGAATACAAGGCGGGACTTCTCTCTCGGAGGGTTTCAAGTTGACAACATCTTAGCCACAGGCCCGGCCGGATCCTGCAGTGCGCATCCGCCTTTTTCATTTCGTCAATTACTTAACATGCTCTACTTTCCCGGTATGGGCCTTGGTTCCCACCAACATGGTAGTACCACTTTCTTATCTCTATTGATCAATGAGTATAGATTTGGGCTGGGATATACCCCCACCGAAGGGGATCCGAAAGTAATCAAGCAAAGCGGGGCGGGGGCGGCGAAGGATTTCGGAAGTTCGAGAGGAGGAAATACAAGTATAGTGTTAAGTATGGTAGCGGCAAAATAAGAGCATCGGATAGAGTTAGTGGGGACTGGCGACCTCAAAGGACGGGCGAGGCGACCCGTCATGCAATATCTCGAGGGGTTATACAATGTACAAGATATCCGGTTTTCAAGGACCCTAAATGGGTATTTTGTCAAAGAAGGAGAAAACAACATTTATTGTGGATTTTCGGAACCTTGGTTCAGCACTCACCTTCAAAAGCAAGTACCCGGGTTCGAAATATTCCATGATTGTACTCTTGATTGGGAAGAGCTCGAGCAAGTCAAGATCCAAGAGCGAGCAAGCAAAAAAATCTGAGACAGAAGTGATCAACATCGGCAAGCCGTTCGGCGATGATCAAGTGATGGCGCTCACCGGTGAAGACCAAGATAGGAGTCCCGATGTACAACAATTCACCCTACCCATCAAAGGAATAATCCCCAATTGGAGTTGTCATGATAATTTTGTCTACCCAAAGGGGTTGCCATGTAATCCACATATAATGACTATGTACGAGCCTAGGGTCTTGAGGTCTTTAGATAAGATTGAGTCCGTTTCAAAGTTTGAGTCCGTTCCACTTGGAACCATTTCCTCTGTACCTCTGCTTTTGAATATGAATAAAGATGACATTTTGAATTACTCTGCGTCTACTTCTTCCTTTCCTTCTCCTTCTAACTCTAACTTTGAAAATGATGAGAATGATGAACCATTTCTTGGAGGAAAGAAAGCTCAACTTTGTTGGTGAAGACTTCAAGATAATCAGCCTTGGTTCGAGTAGAGCAACCTCGAGAAATAAAGATCGGTGCTACCTTGACGGAAGAGGAAACCAAACAAATGGCGGAATTACTAATGGAATTCCAAGAAGTATTTGCCTGGTCCTATGAAGATATGCCCGGCATAGACCCCGAAGTGGTACGGCATAAGATACCTTTGGTCTCGGGCGTAAGGCCATGTAAGCGAAGCTAAGGCGGTTAAGGCCTGAATGGACCCTTAAGGTTAAGGAGGATATCATGAAGCGGGTTTGATGCGGGATTCCTGGAGGTTCTGAAGTATCCGGAGTGGTTAGCAAATGTGGTCATTGTACCTAAAAAGATGGAAGGCGAGGGTGTGCATTGATTACGAAGCCTGAATAAGGCCAGCCCTAAAGATGACTTTCCATTACCAAAGATAGACATCCTAGTGGATAACACTTGCAAATCATGCTCTGTTGTCCTTCATGGATGGATTCTCGAGGTACAGTCGGATAAAGATGGCACTGAAGACAAGGAGAAGACCGCCTTCATAGCAGGGCGGGGCACCTCTTTGTTACCGTTGTAATGCCATTTGGGCTGAAAAATCTTTGGGGCAACTTATCAAAGGATGGCTACTACAATCTTGCACGACCTAATCCATAAGGAGGTAGAAGTGTATGTAGATGATATGATTGTAAAATCGTTCACCAGAGAAGGTCACATCCCTGCGTTAAGGAAATTCTTTGAAAGGATCAAGCACTACAAACTAAGGCTTAACCCCCAAAAATGTGCATTCGGGGTCATAGCCGGCAAAATGCTAGGTTTTATGGTCAGCCAAAGAGGAATTGAAATTGACCCAACCAAGATAAAAGCCATCTACGAAATGCCGGCTCCTCAAGCGAGAAGGGAAGTAAGAGGTTTCTTGGGAAGACTTCAATACATCAACCGGTTTATTGCACATCTCACATAGCGTGTGAACCAATTTTCAAACTACTCGGGAAGGACCAGCCAAAGGATTGGAACCCTCAATGTCGGATGGCTTTTGACAAGATTAAGGCATATCCGTTAAACCCACCAGGTCTTAGCCCCACCGACGCCGGGAAGACCGCTACTCCTTTACTTGTCGGTACTAGAAGTTTCTATGGGGTCAATGATAGCCCGGCCCGATCCGAGATGGAAAGACGAGAAAGGGCGGTATACTATCCGAGTAAGAAATTCACGGGATCTGAAGCCAATTATACCCAGTTGGAGAAGACATGCACAGCCACAGTGCGGATAACAAAGAGATTGAGACATTACATGTTATCCTACAAGGTCATACTCATTTCGAGAATGGACCCCCTGAAGTATCTATTCGAGAACCGGCTTTAACGGGAAGATTGGCTAGGTGGCTATTGTTGTTGTCCGAATTTGACATCACATACACTACTCAAAAGTCTATCAAAGGGAGCGTAATCGCGAGAACATCCGTCGGCTCTACCAATTGAAGATAACCTCGGACATTTGGAAGATGTATTCCCCGATGAAGAAGTCTACACCACTCAAGAAGAGGGGAAGAATGACACATGGATAATGTTCTTCGATGGAGCCGCAAATCATATGGGATACGGGGCCGGCGTCTTATTCATAGATCCGGAAGGGGCATTTGTACCATTTTCATTCGGATTAGACTTATTTGCACAAACAACATTGCGGGGTATGAAGCATGTATCATGGGACTAAAAGCGGCTTTGGCCATAGGGGTCCGGGATTAAAAGTCTATGGTGACTCATCAATTGTTATCTACCAAGTCGGAGGGGATTGGAAAACCAAAGATGAGAAGGCGATACCTTATCGGCAATGTGCAATAACCCCGGCTCGGAAGTTCGAGCAAATTGAATTTGACTACTCCCCAAGAGATACCAATAAGTATGCTTGATGCATTGGCCACCTTGGCCTCAATGATTGGAAATGATCCGTTGGGACGTATCAAACCACTAATCATAGAGAAGAGAATGCGGCCAGTCCACTTGGAAGAAGTGAATGCATTGTCGGTCGATGGTCGGCCATGGTTTGCTCCTATCATAGATTTCATCAAAGAAGGAAAGTATCCGGTGGAAGCTACAACGGGTGAGAGGAAGTCTCTTAGGAGATATGCCTCCCAATTCATACTATGCGAAGATATCTGTACAAAAAGATCCCATGAAGGAGTGCGGTTAGTTACGTATCGATGAGGAACGGGCGCAAAATGTTATCGAGCGGGTCCATCAAGGAATATCACGGACCTCACATGAGCAGCTAGAATGCTTGCAAAGAAGATTCTCGAGAATGGGATATTATTGGAACACAATGGAGGCGGTTGTTCGAGTTCGTAAGGAAATGTCACAAGTGCCAAATCCATGCTAATTTGATACACGTGCCTCCGGCGAGTTGCATACTCTTAGCTCTCCATGGCCTTTCTCAACTTTGGGGCATAGATGTGATTGGAAAGGTTCACCGTAAAGCTTCGAATGGGCATGAATTCATCTTGGTTGCCATCGATTACTTTACAAAGTGGGTAGAGGCACAATCATACGCCAAGCTCACTGCAAACAAAGTGGCTAAATTTCTACAAGAGTACATCATATGCCGGCACGGAATGCCTCGGTCTATAATCTCGGATCAAGGACAACACTTGGGAGGGAGAGTCCAAGAATTATGTGACAAGTTCCACATCAAAAGGCATCGGTCCTCTCCTTACCGTCCACGGACAAATGGGGCGAGTAGGGCGGCCAATAAAAATGTTAAGGTTATCCTCCCGGGAAGATGGCGAGAATCTAATGTTGGCCCGGCGGACAAACTACCTTATGCACTCCGGGCATACGGAACATCCATAAGAACATCTCTTGGGGCAGCGCCGTATTCACTAGTATATGGTATGGAAGCGGTCCTCCCGGTAGAAATAGAGGTGCCCTCACTAAGGGTCTTAATGGAATGCAAGATTCCGGAAGGCTGAGTGGTTGCAATCCGGATATGTCGAGCTGAACCTTGATGAAGAAAGAAGAATGAAGGCAATGGATAATGTAAGAAAATACCAACAAAGAATGGCGGCAACCTTTAACAAAAGGTGCGTGTTCGTCACTGACGGTGGGGACTTGGTATTGAAAGAACAAAGAGCACCTGTCCATGACCCTAGGGGCAAGTTTAGTCCTAAGTGGAGCGGACCGTTCATGATAAAAGAAATCTTACCGGGGAAGGCTGTTCGGCTAGTCAACATGGAAGGCATCGAGTTACAATATTTGACCAACTTGGATCAAGTGAAGAAGTATTATGTGTAGCCTCTACGCTCCTTCAAAAAAAAAAAAAAAAAAAAAAAAAAAAAAAAAAAAAAAAAAAAAAGGGGGTAGAGGCTTGTCTCTCACTGGGACATCAACAACGGGCATCAATCATTTGAGGAACTTACCGACATGGTTATTTGGATTCTCCAATGGGGCACAACACCTTTCACCCGGGAATGGTTCTTCTTATCATCATGATCAAAGAAGGAATTTCTGTTTGTTGGCTAAACTCTTTCATCCGTCCATCTATCCAGCGGTTTCCCAAAGTTACATATCAAAGCCCGTTTTTCATATCATTTTGATGTAAACTCTCATGAGTATATCAATCGGGAAAAAAAAAATAAAAAAAAAAAAAAAAAAAAAAAGAAAGGGGGGGAAGAAGAGGACATTTGGAACTCTTATCGTCGTTCATTACATCCGACGGCGTCCCAAGATTCCAATAAGCCCATCCATTCCAAAGCCCATAAAATGGGATCTTCTCGGGAAGATATGCCCATTCTACATAAACAACCACAAACTCCTTGAGGCGGCAAACCCACGGGACAGGTTTCTTGTCGGTCCCTTTTGGACCTCCATTTTAGCTCGTCATGTCTCTGATTTATGTACTTTAAGCTCGGGGCGAGTCAATCATATGTATACATTTCATGTGCAACCTTCTAAGGGCATTTTCAACATATCTAAACAACAATAATTGAAGGTAATTCCAATGATTCATTTTTATAACCTCTATTTGTATGTCGGGATTCCCTACGGTCCACGGCCGGGAAGGCGATAATACATTGATCCGTCGAGACGGAATTCCGAGAGATGGACGGAGGGCCTGAGAAAATTGGAGCTGGCGTATTGAGTTCCGCGAGAAGATAGCTCTTTCTTACGAAAGCATCAATTGGAGGCACTTCCTCAATTAACAACCGTAAAATTATGCCCGGACCTTTTAAAGCGGCCGCTCGATCCTTGGGATCCGGCCGGTTCATGTTTTCGGGATGGGAGAAGTCGAGTTATGCCCAAGCGTGGAAGAATTTGGAGCTTGCCTTTTGCTCGCACCTAAGCGGAAGATCTTCAAGCCATATCCGGGGAAAAGATTACGAGGCGGGGAGATACAAGACTTTTTCAAGCGGGATAAGAAAGAAATGTGCCGTTTTGTACAAGATCAGCGGCTCCGAGATAAAGCGCATGATCAAGTCATATGCTCCTACAAGTCCAACAAGGAAAGAAGCACAAGTTCGGAGAAGACATGTTTACCTATATTGTAGCATAGCCCGACTATTGCTACGAAGTTGCCCGAATCTGAGAATCTCCCATCATAATAGATCTCATAAAGCATGCAAGACAAGGTTTTGATATCATCCCTACGGTGTTGGCCGAGACATTAAAGGGCCTTGACTTCATGGCAACTCATCAAGACCAGTTTGAGTTGAACAATTTCAGCGGATCACCATATCTTCTTCAAATCCGGTTTACGAAGGTTAGGATTAGTTGAGGAATCCGAAATGGCGACCCTCAACCCTTTTCAATTGGCAAAGAGAGCAGATCCTATGGCTTATCGGATGGACCCGAGGCCGGTTTAGCCGCCTCAAAGAAATAACCACGGCCGGACATCGGATGGAAATGCACTTGGTGGAAGCAAGAGCGGGTTGTCTCAAATACGGGAAAATAGTTTGCATGTCCGGATCATGGGGTTGACTCATACCTCGTTCTACTCTCCAATAAGATTACCTCGGCAATTCAATATCCCGACAAGCACCAACGAGAGAAGTGGCGATTATGAACTTCCCATAAAGTTGACATCGGATCCGGTTGATACCATTGCTCGTGAATGGAACAATAGAAATGTTCAAACACTCCCTAGAGTCGACCAATCAAGAAGCCCATAGCATTTAGGTTATTTTTTTTTGAATTCTAGTGTGTTTCATGAACTATGTCTCTTAGATTCAATAAAGAAGCACTTGATTCAGCATAATCATTCATATGCTCTGTAAAATTCTCAATGTTCGACAAATGCGGGTACTCAAGCCAAAATCTTAATCAAGGAAAGACATCAAGTCTTCCATCCCGGACAAATCAAATCCGAGCCCAAGCTCATGCAATCGGCCTTGTATTCGCGGCCTAGCTCCATACAAGAAGAGGTTTATCGGCCTACAAATGGATCAAGCCGGGTCCAAGCCCGCACATACCTTGCATCATGAGTTCCACCTCGGCAAGAAGAGGTTCCCGGCCTACAAATGAGCCTTGTATTCACAGGCCTAGCTTCATACAAGAAGAGGTTTATCGGCCTACCAAAATGGATCAAGCGGGCCCAAGCCCGCACGTACCCTGCATCGATTCCACCTCGGCAAGAGGGTCCCACCTACAAATGAGCCTTGTATTCACGGGCCTCACACAAGAAGGGGTTTATCGGCCTACAAATGGATCAAGCCGGGTCAAGCCGCACTACCCTGCATTGAGTTCCCCTCGGCAAGAAGAGGTTCCCGAGCCTACAAATGAGCCTTGTATTCACGGCCTAGCTTCATACAAGAAGAGCACTCACCAATCTTCCAAGAAGAGCAAACCTTCTTGCCCGGTCGAACTACGTTAAGGGCTTGATTTCTAGGACACCCTTAGAATACGTAGGCGGTTTAGGAAGAAATACCCTAAGTGCAGCCCAATAAACAATGTCACTCATACCCCAAAAATGTGGTTCTTTTTATCTTTAGCCTTCAAGCGATAACAATCTCGGCTAAAGAGGGGCATCTGTAAGCACCCCATTTTTGCCACCCTCGGCATAAGTGAACCGATATGGCGGGTTTCGGACCATTAACCCAAAGATGCGTGATTTTCCACCGATCCTCACAACGGGGTCATGGGCTATTATCCGCGTGGATGCATAGGTCATAGAATTATCTTGAAAAGCGAGACCGGAATTGCTCAATTCGATATCAAATGAGGAAGATATGATCATTTTAGTCGGATGCTACATATAAGGGAGGTTTAAGAAATTATTATAAAATAATAATCCCGGGGGCCTTCATGCAAATTATCCTAAGTTGGATTGCTTGAATTTCAAATCATCATATCTTGATCATCGACATCGGATTCGGATGATTCCAAGACCATTATTCTTCATTCATGATGTTCTACAAAGTGGACGTAAAAAATCCCGGGTAGAAGTCGCCGGGTGGGTCCCATGCAAACTTGCATGCAAAATGATCATTAGAACCTGAAGCTGCATATCTTTTCCGTTCTACGTCGGATTCGGGGTGATTCAGTCTCATTATGTTCCATTTTTAGTGCTCTACAAAGTGGGCGTAAAATATTTTCGGTAGAAGTCTCCGAAGGAACTCATGCGAGAATGGTCAGCCAAATTATCGGTAATTGGTCCGTTTAAACTTCAAAAATTCATAAGTTGACCATTTTACTTCCAAATGAGGTGGTTCAAGTTCCTATATTTCTCATTTTTTATGTTCTACAAAATGAGCGCAAAAAATTTGGAATAGAGGCCATCGGAGAAAATTCCATGCGGGATGGCGGCGGAAATGACCCGTGAAATGACAAGGAGAGGAAACCCGGTGAATTCCAATCAGTCCGGTCAACTCAATTCAAATCGGTTGTCAACCTAGGTCGGGTCTCTATATATATTATAATATATATATATATACATATATATATACACGTATGTATGTATGTATGTGTATGTATGTTATTAAATATATATATGTGCAATATACATGTGTAAATCATAATCCAAAAGATTTTTGAGGAAGAAAAGGGGGAAGAGGGGAGAGAAAAAAAACGTGGAAAAGAATGGAGATTTCAATTGTGGAGATAATCCAAAAGATTTTGAGGAAAAAAGGGGGGGAGAGGGGAGAGAAAAAAAAACGTGGAAAAGAATAGAGATTTCAATTGTGGAGATAATCCAAAAATTTTGAGAAAAAAAGAAGGGAAAGGGGGAGAGAGAAAACGTGAAAGAGAAGGGGATTTAGGGTTTTGAGATAATCCAAAAGATCATGAGAAGGAAAAAGGAAAGAGAGGAATAAAAAAAAAAGAAAAAAAGAAAAAAAGAAAAAGATTCCCCTTCACGTTTTCTAGAAAGAAAACGTGAAAGGAAGAAGAGAAGGAAGGAAGAAAGAAGAAAAGGGGAAGGAAAGGAAAGGGAAAGAAAAAAAAAAATTTTTTTTAGAAAAAAGGGATCTTTTAGAAAATGAGTGAAAAAAACTATAAATAGGCAAGAGGAGGATCCTTTTTGGGGAGAGCGGGAAGAGAGGAGGAACGTGGGTGAGAGAGAGAAGGAGGGCGAGGGAGAGAGGAAGGGGAAAGTGAAAGAGAGAGAGAGAAGAGAGAGAAGCGGGGAGGGGAGAGAGGAAGGAGGATTCACATTCAAAGGGGATTGATACAATCCCCAATCACCCTTCATCAACGGTTTCGCTCGATTTGAGCCAAAGGTTAGTACTCTAAACAAATTTAGAGGTCGTTATAATGCCCGAATGCCAATTTTGCTTGAAAAAGGCTAATTTTCATGAAATCTCAATCGTGAATGCTCTATTACATACTTGTTAATGTTAGGATGCCTATGTCTAACATTTTTCATGAATGATAATTTGTCTAAGCTATTCAATGATGAATTTTTGATTGATATACAATGATGTTTGATGTTTTTGTAAATTTCATAAAGTGATTTTCGGATCTGAAAATTCCAGATTTAGGGTTCAAACTTAGGACGTACATCATATGTACTTTTTCTAAGATTTTGAAGCCCAAAATTTTATGGGAGTCTCTCTGATATGATAGAAGACTACCCTAAAAATTTCGTTCCATTTGGAATTGGGGAAATATGTCAAACAATTTGTCTTTGACATTGCTATTTTTCTCGGATGTAATGCAATCCTCCATCGGAAAGTCTCTAGACAAAGACTTTATGGCCATAATCAGAAATTCCACTTAACATGAACTTTTTAGACATGAAAGTCTTCTAAAAAATGGCACTGGTTTCATATTTTTTCCATTTTTCGTTGAATTGATATCAATTTTTAAGTGCATAAAGCTTTGATTTCAGATCTGCCATGATGTGCTGATTTGCATGATTGAAAAGAGTCATTTTTCACAAAGAAAATATACTGTTTTAACTTGTTTTTCTTAATGAAATTTTAGATCAGATAGTTATCTACATAGACATATGTCTGTATTTAATTTTCATTAAGAATAGAATTTTATTTGGAATTTATGGTGCAACTGGTCAAAAATCTGGAACAGACCTGACCAGTGTATTTGCCTGTACTTGGGGAATGTTTTCGACCTGCCTATGGTCTCTTTTAGGAATAGCTTCCTTGAGACAAAATGTTGGCCTCTGAGTCTTCTTTCCAGGGATATATTTTAAGAATTTTTTTGAGTAAGTACAGTGCCCTATGTGCCCATTTTGGTCCAGCGACAAAGCTGTTATCTTGCTTTGCATGTTCCATCATGTTTTGATTGATTCTCATATGCTTTGGTTGTTTCTCACATGCCATATTTGATGTTATGCTATGTTCGGATGCTCGTATGCATACGCTGCCATAATTGGAATGATCACATTGCCATAATTGAAATAATCACATTGCCATGATTGGAATGATACACATGTTTATTGCCATATTTATGCGCTACACTTGCTCACATGCTATATTAAATGCTTATTGTCACAATTAGGGTAGAAAACCCTAAAAAATGGAAAAAAAAAATAATTAGGGTAGAAAACCTTAAAATGGAAAAGAAAATAATTAGGTAGGGTAGAAAACCCTAAAATGGAAAGAAGAGCAATTAGGGCGGAAAACCCAAAAACAGAAAAGAAAATAATTAGGGTAGAAAACCTAAAAATGGAAAAAAATAATTAGGGTAGAAAACCTAAAAATGGAAAAAGTAAACAATTAGGGTAGAAAACCCTAAAAATGGAAAGAAAATAATTAGGGTAGAAACCCTAAAAATGGAAAAGAAAATAATTAGGGTAGAAAACCTAAAAATGGAAAACCTAAAAATGGAAAAAAATAATTAGGGTAGAAAACCTAAAAAATGGAAAGGAAAAATAATTAGGGTAGAAAACCTAAAAATGGAAAGGAAAAAATAATTAGGGTAGAAAACCCTAAAAATGGAAAAAAAAGAAAATAATTAGGGTAGAAAACCTAAAAATGGAAAGAAAATACAATTAGGGTATAAAACCTTAAAATGGAAATAAAACTACAATTAGGGTAGAAAACCCTAAAATGGAAAGAAAGTAGCAATTAGGGTAGAAAATCCTAAAAAATAGAAATAAAATAATAATTAGGGTAGAAAACCCTAAATATGGAAAAGAAATAGCAATTAGGATCTTGCCATGCTTAGAAGATAGCATACTAGATCATGCCATATAGGCTCTTGCCTTATTTGCAATACATGCCATATTTGAAAGATTTCTAAACAATCTTCTTGTATGTGATTTTCTTGCCATAAATGTTTTATGTGCCATGTCTAGATAGAATATTCTATTTTTTGGCAATAACTTATTTTATGCAACACCCTAGTCAAGCGCCATATATGCACACCTCCAGAAGACAACATAGGTGTGGGGGCGTGCATTTAGGCACCCACATTCTTGGGAAGGGCATAATGGGAATGATAAAAAAATCTTAATGAAGAAAGAGAATGCCTTGCCAAACCTTCCAAAATTAGAATTCGAGAATGAAAAGGGTAATTTAGGACGATTTGCCCCTCGGCAAACCCTAAACCTAGAATAGGTTCTAAACCTAAACCTAGAATAGGTTCTCAATCATTAACCTAGAGCAGGTTATCCGTCCCGAACTACGGCGGTTAGATTCCTAGGGCAAGCCCTAGGATACGTAGGCCATTTGGGAGAAACCCAAATTCGGATCCACGGACCTTAGTCCACTCGGACTATCCATAGATCCACTAGGATATTTACCCATACCTTAGTCCACTCGGACTATCCATAGATCCGCTAGGACACCCCCATATTTTAACCCGAATAGGGTTATCCACACCTTAGTCCACTTGGACTATCCATAGATCCACTAGGATATTTATCCACATCTTAGTCCACTTGGACTATCCAAAATCCACCGTCCACATTCAGCCCCAAATAGGGTTATTCTTAGATCCACTAGGACTATCTATCGGTCCACATGGACTATCCGGATCTAACCCATAGGATTTCTCAACCATTCAAGCATAAATTTCAACTTGAACAATGAACTTAATCATGCACAAGCATAAATCACATCCATAAACTTTAATCACACCTTGAACTACGATGGTGAACCTGATTTTGGAATAATTCCGTGATACGTAGGCAATCGATGGATACTGATTCGGTTCAATGATATCAAACCCCTTGGTTTGGTTTGGCTTAACAAATAGAGTCTAGCATAGGAAAGGTATAGGAGACCGATTTCGATCGGGCGGTTTGGAGTGCCTAACCCCTTCCCATAACCGTAACGACACTTACCCAATCTACGATGGACCGGAATTCCAATCTAAGGGTCATGAGTCAATCGAAGTCTTACCTTGGGGTGAGATTTCACATTTCTAAGGTCCTAGACCTAAATTTAGGTGGCGACTTCTAAAGATTTCCATCTTTGTCCTCACACCGTTTTGAGATGTGGATCCTGTAGGATTGCTACTTTGACCTCATCTATGAGATCTAATGAGATCTTCAAGGCTGCGAACACCAATGTAAACTTATGAATTAAGCCCTGTTCCACTGGATCTCTTGCAGTCTCTATTATATACTCTTCATCATTCTCTGTTGAGCTCGAGGCTGCAGCACATAATGCAGCATTTGTACTTGGTCCTACCTTCGGTTTCAATGCCCACTTTCTGCTTAGGGCGTCAGCCACAACATTTGCCTTACCCGGATGGTACTGGATGTCACAATCATAATCTTTTAATAACTCCATCCATCTCCTCTGTCTCATATTCAAGTCCTTTTGAGTGAAAAGATAGGTTAAGCTCTTGTGATCTGACTTAATCTAAAACTTTTCACCATAAAGGTAGTGTCTCCAAGTCTTGATTGCATGTATTACCGCTGCTAACTCCAAGTCATGTGTAGGATAATTCTTCTCATGCTCTTTTAACTGTCTTGATGCGTAGGCAATCATCTGTTCTCCTTGCATCAATACACATCCAAGTCCCAACCCTGAAGCGTCCGTATATAAGGTAAACGGTAAGCTTGGTGCTGGGATGGTCAAGATAGGTGCAGAGACTAGTCTTGACTTCAAAGTCTGAAAGCATTTCTTGCACTCCTCTAACCATATAAACTTCTCTCCCTTCTTGGTTAGTCGGGTAAGTGGAACCGCGATCCTTGAGTAGTCTTCCACGAATCTTCTATAGTAACCAGCCAATCCATGGAAATTACGAATCTTCGCAACTGATTTTGGTGCTTCCCATCCTACTATAGCAGCTATCTTACTTGGATCTACCTTGATACCATCTTCAGATACTACGTGGCCCAAGAAGCCCACCTCCTTCAGCAAAAATTCACACTTCTTAATCTTGGCATAAAGCTTCTCCCTTCTCAGCCGTTGTAGGGCTGCCCTCAAATGTGTTGTATCAGCCTCCCTGTCCTTTGAGTAGACCAATATGTCATCGATGAATATGATGACCGAAGTGTCCAACATATCATGAAACACTCGGTTCATCAGTTCCATGAACGACGCTGGGGCATTGGTCAACCCAAACGACATAACTAGAAACTCATAATGCCCATACCTTGTCCTGAAAGCAGTCTTTGGGATATCTTCAGCCTTGATCTTCAATTGGTGATACCCTCATCTAAGATCAATCTTCGAGAAAACCCTTGCACCCTGTAACTGATTTAACAGATCATCGATCCTAGGCAAAGGATATCGATTCTTGATGGTTAACTTGTTTAGCTCTCGGTAGTTGATACATAGCCATACACTACCATTTTTCTTCTTGACGAATAATACAGGCGCTCCCCATGGCGATATGCTTGGTCGTATGAAACCCTTATCTAGCAATTCTTGTAATTAGGTCTTCAACTCCTTTAATTCTGTCGGGGACATCCTATACAGTGCTTTAGACACCGGTGCCGACCCTAGCATTAGGTCTATCACGAACTCTGTAGCCCTGTCTAGAGGTAGACCTAGGAGATCTTCTGGAAATACATCTGGAAACTCTCATACCACATCTAGATCTTCCATCTTTGGCACCTCAGCAGTGATGTCGACTACAGACACTAAATACCCCACTCCTCCCTTCTCTAAGCATCTCTTAGCTTTTAGGGCGGAGAGGATCAGCTTCCGCTTCCTAGGTAACTTGGTCCCGGTGAAGCTAAACTCTTTTCCTTTCTCATCTTTAAGCACAAGCTTCTTTTCACCACATAATAAACTGGCTGAATGCTGGCCTAACCAATCCACTCCCAAGATGACGTCAAAGTCTGCCATCTCAAGTTGAACCAGATTAGCTTCTAGATCTCGACCGTCAATGCTAACTGTACATGGTCCATAATATTTGTTCAACGTCACTTCGAACGGCAATGGCGGCACTTCCTTCTTCTTCCTAGCTCCTTCTCCTTCTCCATTCTCCTTCTCCTCTCTAGGGTTTGTGAGGATCAATGGAAGGTATTTTAGGAGGCTTAGAGGGGTTTAAATAGGCTAGGAATTAGGTTTAGGAAGCCTCTTAGGATTAGGAAAGTCTTAGGATTCAGAATTGGGAAAGTGAGACCCGCAGAGATCCAATTCTGGATCTTGGTAGTCTGCTGCGCAGACCATGTCACACCCCAATTCTACACTATTCAGAATGATGTGATGAACCGCTAATAAATCAACGGTTCAACCAGGATCTCAAATAGGCTATCCCCGCATTATCCAAACTTACACACATCCGTAATCATAATCAGAGTAAATACACAATAGCGGAAGTCTTATAATAACATGAACTGAGAAACTAAGATGATATCATTTAATTTAATAGTAAATTATTCTATTTTCACCTGAGACATAAATATTTAAATACCAAATACAGGTGTCTTAATAAATCCAAATAAGAAACCTATAAAATATCTAATCAAATACACACGAGTTGCACTCGCAAGAGGAGTCGTGTGCATCCACTTCAGCTTCAGCTTCCATCGCTGCCACGTTCCCGTACGCAGACGCATTCACATAGTCTTCAATGGTATAACCTGTATCAACAACTAAAAATATTCGACGTCGAGGGGTGAGCACACATCACGGCTCAGTGAGTAGCCAAAACAATGCAACAATACATATGCATGCAAAAAGTCAATTTATATCTTTGGTCTGGTATATAAGTTTGCAGTATGCAATAGAAAGGTTTAGGTAGTCAAAGGTCGCGTTTATTGACCCCGCCTCTATACACAAGTGTGTGACGTTACCCGAAGATCACGTTTATCGTCAACTCACATGCACCCAATCATGAACATTATATAACAAAGGTTACGTTTATTGCTATATAGTGCCATACCAACACGTAAGCCCCTGTTAGCGAGGGCTGCAAACTGGGCTCGCAACTAACCAATCCTAATGCCAAAAAGTGTATCCAAGACCTCACCCCAGCATCCCTCAGAATGTCCATAGAGATAGATCTAAGGCCCCCCGGTAGAGTCAGAGACTACAAGGACCGAGACCACCTCCCCTGATACTCTACGACATAATAGTTCTGCTAAAGTTATGGCGATACGACGATGCTAATGCACAAGACTTGAGTTAGAGATAGAGCTAAAGTGTTGAGACCTTAACGTTTATTGACATTCTCATCACACCTCCCCTGATACCCGCTCGCATCAAATACATCAACCACACACATACAAGCACATGCCTATTCATATCATCATCATCATCATCATGTTATAAACACTAAAGTAAATATGCATGAACAAGTAATAAAAATATTGGATGGCATGCTGTATGCACATTACAAATATATTCGCATAGAATCAAACATGGCATAGGACTCAAGAAAATAGAAAATAGTTTGTTATTAACCAATTTAGTTTGGGCTTCTGGTTCCTCACCTTAGCTTGCTAATAGATACTTTTCCAAGCTTTAGAATCACCTTTATATTGTTATTGTATTGCTAGAAGACCTAACAAAGTCGATAGAATTTAATTAGAATTTATTCGGAATTTAAAAACCATGCTATTAACTGAGGGTTGGAGGTAGGGTTGGAGTCAGGATCGACCCTGGGTGCGACCCTCCCTTAACTCTAAACTTTCCGAACACTGAGGGTCGATGGTCAGGAACACCTAGGGTCGGATGGTCATCGACCCTCGGTGCGACCCTCTGTGCACTTTGGTCCAATTCCCTCTTTTAATCCATTCTTCGTGTTTGAAATCCTATGGCTTGCTCCTATATTCCATTCTACATTCATTCCATGGTTTGAAACCATGTATAACCCACCTAGATAGCTTTCATACATTCTTCTATGGTTTTCCATGAAAACCTAACCATAGATTGATGGTTTGGGTTTCTCCGAGATCACACTCTCAATATTAACTAACCTAAGGTCTGTAGAAACTCATGGAATTAGTATCCATACCTGAGAAGATAACTTTTTCTCTGAAATTCTTCTCCTTTTTGCTAAGTTCTCTTCCTTGCCTTTCTTCTTCCTCTTTTCCTTCTCCTCTCTTTCTCTCAATTCAATTAGGGTTGTGAAAGGAGTGAAAGTGGCTTAGGGACGTCCTTTAAATAGAGTAGGAACATCCTAAATAAGTCCCTCTGAGATTAGGAAAAAATCCCAATCAAAAAATATAGACATTTCCTAATTTCTATATTCGGCAGAATCCGAGGGTCGATGGGAGGGTCGACGATCCCGTCGACCCTAGGGTCTTAAGCTGTCCAACCCTCCCTTCAAAATTGAGGGTCTGACTTTCTGCTTTGGGAGGTCCGACCCTGCTTAGCTGGGTATGCGACCCTTCCCTATTTTAAGTGTTTTTGGGTCAATTTGATACCTGGGATCTCGATCTCCTTCACGCCCTTGGTCCATTTGACTCGACCATAATGGGTAAACCTGGTTCAAGGTGGTAAAATCGGGTTAGATTGACACGGGTCTTATAGACCATACCGATCAACCGGTACCATCGACCGGTATGAATGATATTCATACTTAAGTTGGTCTGGTTGGTCCGATTTCATACCTGATTGTCATCCGCTCGTCCCGTCTGGCCCGGTGATTCTTCTCAGGTATGGATACTATCTCCATGTAATTCTAAAGACCTTAGAATAGATAGTGAAGAAAGTATGATTTAGGAGAAACCCAAATCATCCACCCATGGTTAGGTTTCAATGGAAAACCATGGGGGAGTAAAACCATGTAGGTGAATAAACTATAATTCTAAACCATAGAACATGTATGGCATGGATTGTAGAAGCAATTCATAGGACCCAAACATGAAAGAATGGACTGTAGGATGAAAATTTGACTAAACCCACGGGGGGTCGCACTGGGGGTCGATGGTCAATCGACCCTACCAGACCCTATCAATCGACCCCCAGTGTTCGGGAAGTCCAGAATCTGGGTGGTAGCACCCAGGGTCGATGGAACCTCTAACCCTGGCATCGACCCCCAGTTAACAGCATGCTTTTTAAAATCAGAATTAATTCTAATTAAATTCTATCGACTTGATTAGGTCTTCTAGTGATATAATAGTGATATTTACTTGATTCTTAAAGCTTGAGAGAGGATCTATGATCAAGCAAAGGTGAGGGAACAAGACCTAAACTAATTGGTTAATAATAAACTGTTTTATTCTTGAGTCCAATGCCATGAGTGATTCTATGCGTGTATGCTTGTTATGTGCATTCCACATGTCATCCAATATTTCTATTATTACTGTTCATGTATATTTAAATTATTATTTATAACATGATGATGATGATGATAGGAATAGGCATGTGAATGTATGTGTGTGGTTGGTGTGCTTGATGCGAGCGAGTATCAAGGGGGTGTCATAGGCCGGGCCTCAACACTCTAGCTCTATCTCTAACTCAAGTCTTGTCCACTGACATCGTCGTATCACCATTTCCTTAGCAGAACTATTACGTCGTAGTGTATGAGGGGAGGTGGTCTCGGACCGTGTAGTCTCTGACTCTACCGGGGGGCCTTAGCCCTATCTCTATGAACGTATTGAGGGATGCTGGGGTGAGGCCTTGTATACAATGTATGGTTATTCTATTTTTTTTTTGCTCCCTATGTAGAACTCAGGGGGAGTCCATTGGTATTTTTCTGTGTTACTATAGTGTTGAGCTTGTGTTTCTGGAGCATTCATATGATTGGGAAGATGCGATGGGCACTCCTATGTGGTATTTTCCTTTGTTCTTGTTGTCAAAGGGGGAGAAATATTTCATGCATGAGTAAGTTGCCAACAATTACAAAGGGGGAGATTTTGGACCTTTGGATTGTAATTGTTGGCAAAATTGACTTATTTGAAGAGAGAGAGTGTTTGTGGGCCCCACTAATGATGTGGCAGTGATTCTATTACAACGGCAGTGTTACACAGTGTTGGGCACCTTCTGCAGCATGAAAATTGAGGGAGTCTGTAGAGAGAGCAAGAAGAGAGAGAAGATTGTAGAGAGAGAAAGAGGAGAGAGAGATTTATGGGACCCACTGTGCCTAGGTGGCATGCCACCATGGCAGCCAGCCTGGCCGAGGGCCGTGGCACTATAGCAAGGCCGAGGGCGTGGCACCATAGCAAGCAGCAAGGCCCGCAGGCCATGCCACAAGCCAGGCGCAGCAAGGCCCATAGGCCATGCCGCAAGCTCGCAGCAACAAGGCCCGCAGGCCAGGCGCCGTAAGCATGTGTTTGTTGAAAGTCCTAGAGAGAGAAAGCTTCTCTTGTTAGAGAGAAGCACCTCTCGGGAACAATTGTTCCTGCAGGGTTTGTTGACGCAAATCCAAGTTACAGAGGCCATTAAAAACTCATTCAGGGGTATTTTGGGCAGTTCGTAAAAGCAAAAATCCCATATCAACGGCCAAGATGAAGCCACGTCTTCTTGACTCTAATCTCATGATCAGAAAAATGCGGGCTATCATGCTTCTCAGTCGGCGTTAGTTGATACTCCCGCGCAAGATATGATTGGCCAGACGCAACGTAAAGAAATGCGCCGCGTCACATGGGGGCAGCGCAATGATTCCGTGTGACGCACGCGCAATATTACGTTGGATCATATTCAGATCGTGCGGTTGCGGATGAGGCCGATCGCGCTTGACGCGATTGATGCAGATCCAGCGGCTTAATATAAATCCCGCCTTTTCTTCTCAAATCCAACGGTGGAATTCAACGATTCTCTGCGCAGCCAATCAGATCACGATAGCTAAGTGGCGCGGCGCAGGTGCGTGTTTATATAAGGAAAGATTCTCTTTCCTTATCTGTGATTCGTCGAACTTCAAATTGCCATATCTTCTCCATCCGAGCTCCAAATCGGTCCGTTCAAATTGCAGCTTCCATATTTTTGGATGCTCTACCTATTGGGTGCCGTTGAGAGTCATGCCATGGTATAAAAATATTGTAAAGTTTGCTTTGAAGCTACAGAGAGTGATTTTGCCAGTCTGTGTGTCCAGTGAGATGATTTATCACCATCTACCTCTTCTCTGTGCATCAATGGATTGATGAATCCTTGAGAGAGGTTGGTAGGCTGTTTATTGTTCATTCATGGTGATTGTGGAGAAGATGGGAAGCCTATGATCAAGACGAGCTCTATGGTTCAAGCTTCACTATCATTGAATGCTGTTCAGAGTTTCTCAAAGCAGTGTGGAGCGTCAAAAATTATTGCTGGCAATTCAAGAATATTGGTTGTGAGATTTTCTCATTCCCTATCTCTTTAAATAATTTGTATGCACTGTATGCTAGTATAGGTGAAAGAAAAATAGTAAAATACCTATCTAGCTTGTGGGTTTCATTGTAGGGCAATTCTTATAAGCCCCAAAATAGTTTATTTGTGTGGTGTGTTTAGTGGGTGCTAGACACTGGCTTTATGCCTGAATTTTGGCGTTGTTACGCCCTCTCAGTTTTATGCTGGGAAAATCTAGGGTTAGTATCCTTGTCTGTAAGAGACAAAAAATTGAGTATTGAGTAAGTAAGGAGCCCGTGGGGCATTACTCCGTGGATTAGCCATCACATACTGTGGTGGTGAACCACATAATATCTTTGTGTTCTATGTGTTTGCTTTCTAGTATATTTTGGAGTGTGTGGGATGGTTTGCAGGATGGGTGTACAAATCTGGTAGACCTGGCCACTGAGTGGTAGCGAGGTGGATTTGTATACGATTGTGTGTATTGACAAATCAAATATCCAACAGCTCTGGACAGCATTGATTTATCAAGAAAAAGTTTCAGACACTGATTCACCCCCCTCCCTCCCAGTGTCATATCAAGTTCATCAAAAACCACATCCTACAACCCATTTTACACAATAACTAAACCCCATTTGAGAAAAACAATCACAATCCAAAGCCCACTACTATAAACCTAAACCCAACACTCTCAACATTCTTTTTTTTCTTTTTTGTAATTTTATATTTTTTTTCTGTTTTAATGATTTTTTTTTTTTTTATATTCTCCATTATGACCAAAGATGCTGGGAAATTCTAATTGAACCTAAAATGCCAAAAAGTTATCTAACACAATCGAAGTACTTGACTAAGTGTCCCGATGGTAAATAGAAATTAGAATCACCCCTCAAGGTATCTGATGAACACAATGACAAAAACAATTAGAACACTTGACTAAGTGTTTCAATGGTAAACAGAAATCAGAATCACCCCTCAAGGTATCTGACAAACACAATGACAAACATAATCGGAACACTTAGTTAAGTGTTCCGATAGTAAACAAAAATTAGAGTCACCCACTAAGGTGTCTGACGAGTCAAGTACTCTGATTGTGTTTGTCAGATACTTTGAGGGGTGATTCTAATTCCTATTTACCGTCGAGACACTTAGTCAAGTATTCCGATTGTGTTTGTCATATACCTTGAGGGGTGATTCTGATTTCTATTTACCGTCGAGACACTTAGTCAAGTACTCCAATTGTTTTTGTCAGATACCTTGAGGGGTGATTCTGATTTTTATTTACCGTTGGAACACTTAGTCAAGTGATCCAATTGTGTTCGTCAGACACCTTGGCGGGTGTTTTGATTAGTTGTCGTCAGACACCTTGGCGAGTGATCTGGTCGTTTTTCTCAAACACCTTGGCGGGTGATTCGAGCTTGTCAAAATGTCTAGTCATATGTTTTGATTCTTATTTGAACGCTTAGTCAAGCGCTTTGATCTGATCTTTCTCTTGTCAGCGACCTAGTCAAGTATGCTGATTCCTTGACGAAATATCTAGTCAGAATGTTCTGTTTCTCATCGAAACGCTTAGTCAAGCACTCCTGATTTTGCTCCTTTTTTTGTCAGAACACTTAATCAAGTACTCTGATTAGATTCATTTTTTTCTCGTCAGCGCCTAGTCAGGTGTCCTGAGGTCACACCCCAATTCTGATCCAACCAGAATGGTGTGAGTGAACCGTCATTGAACCAACGGTTCACACCAGGATCTTGAATAGACCGTGTCCACTCATACAAACTCATTTCACATAACCACAATCAGAATATAAATAATACAGCGGAAGTCTTTAAGTAAATGAACTGAGAATCTATTGATAACTTTAAATAAAATATCCAATTATTTAAATCCAAACAAATAATATAATATCATTACATCTCTTTAATCCAATCGAAAATAATGAAATTAAATAATAATCCAATCAAAGGTACACACAGAAAAGGCACTCGCATGAAGAGTCATGCTCGTCCTCTCCTGCCTGCACATCCAATGCAACAATACCACCATACGTCGGAGCGTTCATATAATCATCCACCGTATAACCTGCATCAACATCTAAAAACATGTATATATACAAAGGGTGAGCTCACAACTTACCTCAGTAAGACAATCAGACAGTTTTACAATATTATGCATGAGTAACAATCAATTTTATGCTGTGGTCTGGTTTAAGTTTGCAATGTGTTATAGAAAGGTTTGGTGGCCCCCGCACCTCTATACACGAGTGTGTGACACCTCATGGATCACACCCCCATTGGACCACATGCACCCATCATGGAATAGAGATAGAGCTAAGATACCCCCGTACCTCCCCTGATGCTCTACCCATACCAGTACCTAAGCCCCTACTGGCCAGGGCTCGCAAACTGGGCTCGCAACTAACCAATCCTATATGTCATCAATGTATGCTCTATCCCAGCACAGCCGTCTACGGCATAGAGATAGAGCTACGGCATTCCCACAACTCCCTTGATGCCCTATCCGTAACTAACCCACTAGGATAGATACATAACGCAGTAGACCCTATCCCAACATAACTCCCTATGGCTTAGAGATAGAGCTAAAGCATCGTGGACAAGCCAGCGTCGACCTCGGAGACCACAGTGCCATATAACCATGGCCAGGCCAGCATCAACATCGGAGACCACCGTACCACAACCTTCCCTTGATGCCCCACCCGTACCAAGCATGTTAAAACAGAATACTACAAAAGGTGCTAGTGTGAGGAGCGATCCCAGGCCCATGCCCCACTCCACACACTAACGAAAACAATCACATGCTTAACAATCACATCCTAACAATGCATGAACAGTAATAATAACTGAAATTAAAAGATGGCATGTGAATATGTACAAACATCACATCAGATATAATCAGGTGGTTTACAACGATTTACTGTCCATTAATTATT
Source organism: Protea cynaroides (assembly GCA_028583415.1). Classification (NCBI taxonomy): domain Eukaryota; kingdom Viridiplantae; phylum Streptophyta; class Magnoliopsida; order Proteales; family Proteaceae; genus Protea; species Protea cynaroides. Next base: position 73,707,453 of record CM053273.1, read on the forward strand.
AGGTATAGGTCAGATTCCCTTACCTGATGCTCGTTTGTTAGCTTGCTCCACGTCACAAGATCCAAATGGAAAGTCACAAAGTCCTACAATATTATTAGGGTTTCATGTTGGTCGGAAACCAACAAGGTTACAAAATACCCTCACAGAGCTGACCGGTGGCATGTACCGGTCGTAACTCTGTGGGGAAGACTTGCGATCGATATGGTCAGCCGGTCCCCACAGACCAGCCTCCCAGAAGGTACCGGTGGCAACATACCGGCCGCACTATGTGCAACCGGTATAGTCGACCGGTATGTCTCTGGAAGACCATACTTGGGTTTTTCAACTTTCGTCGATCATCCTCCATGGATTTCCAGGGTTTCACCTATCCATTCTAAGTCTGAGCTTTGAGTTAGAGTTATCTCCAACTCATTCAAGTCTAGTTTCGATGAATATCATCTCGAAACTCGAATCTAGGGTTTGACGGCAACTTAGGGTTTATTATCCAATTTAGGGTTTTAGATCAATACCTACTTTGCATGGTATTGATCCACCCACACAACTATCATAAAGTCATAGGGTAAGAAGAATGATTAAAAAACTTACCGTTGACTGGCGTAACGTGAGCGTCGTCGAACGGTAATGGCGGCACCTCCTTCTTCTTCCTAGCTCCTTTTCCTTTCCAACCTCCTTCTCTTCTCTACGGTTTATGAGAGATAATGGAAAGGATTTGAGGAGGTTTAAGGTGTATTTTTAGGCTAGAATTAGGGTTTAGTAACCCTATTAGGATTAGGAAGGTTCAGGCATTAGGGTTTAGGAAAATGGGACCCACAGAGATCCAATTCTGGATCTCCGCACTCAGCTGCACAGAGCTGACCGGTCGACCGGTATGTAAACCGGTACCATTGACCGGTCAACATAAAATCATGTTGATTTGATCGTCTTTGGTCCGATTTCGTACCTGTTTGTCATTCGCTCGTCCCGTCTGGCCCGGTGATGATCAGAAGACCTGCTACGACACAAAACCATGGTTTAGATCGGGTTTACGGAGTGCGGGTCTTACAACTCCCCCACCCTTAAAAGAAATTTTGTCCCGAAATTTGCATGTAAGTCTCACAACTCCCCCACCCTTAAAAGAAATTTTGGCCTCGAAATTTGAACGTACCTTGATCGTCGAAAAGATTAGGGTACTCCTTCCTCATCGCGCTCTCCAGTTCCCAAGTAATTTCTTCGACATTTTGACTTCTCCAATGCACATTCACATAATGGATATCCTTGGTTTGAAGTTGCTATACCTTTTGGCTTGAGAGCATCACAGGCACCACTTCGAATGTTAAGTCTTCAGTCAAGTCTGGGGGATCAGCGGTCAAGATGTGCGATGGATCTCTGACATACTTCTTCAGTAATGATACATGGAACACGTTATGAACGCTTGACATAGATGGTGGTAGAGCCAATTGATATGCTACATTACCACGTCGGGTCAATATCTCATATGGTCCCACATACCTGGGGCATAGCTTCCCCTTCTTACCAAACCGTTTCAGACCTCGCACCAGTGATACCTTCAAGAATACTTTGTCACCCACTGCAAACTCCAGATCTCGACGTCGATTATCCGCATAGTGCTTCTGTCGAACTTGGGCTGTCTTTACTCTTTCTTTGATCTGATCAATCACTCGATAAGTTTCTTCAACAAACTCCGATCTTACAATTCTTCTTTCTCCCACCTCGTTCCATAGTAGAGGTGTTCGACACTTTTTCCCATAGAGTGCTTCATATGGAGCCATCTGAGTTGTAGCCTGATAGCTGTTGTTATAAGCAAACTCGATAAGTAATAGCTTCTCGTCCAAAGCTCCCTTGAAATCTATTGCACAAGCTCAGAGCATATCTTCTAAAATTTGAATAGTTCGCTCTGACTGTCCGTCCGTCTGAGGGTGAAAAGTTGTATTGAACTTCAACTTCGTCCCCATAGCTTTCTGTAATCCTTCCTAGAACTTTGATGTAAAATGGGGATCTCTATCAGATACTATACTCTCTGGAACGCCATGAAGTCTGACTATATTATCAACATATAACTTGGCTAGTTTCTCCATGGTATACTGAGGTCTGACCGCAATAAATCGAGCTGTCTTGGTGAGTCGGTCGACTATAACCCAAACCGCATCCACTGACCTTGGTGTCAAAGGTAGGCCAGTGACGAAATCCATGGTAATGCAATCCCACTTCCATGCAGGTTTCGATAATGGCTGTAGTAAACCTACGGGTCTCTGCCTTTTCGCTTTAACTTGTTGAAAATTCAAACATTGGAACACGAAACGAGCTATATCTGCTTTCATACCCCTCCACCAATATAGTCTTCTTAAATCATGGTACATTTTGGTACTTCCTGGATGTACCGAATATGGAGTGTAATGAGCTTCAATCATAACTCGATCTCTGATATTGTAGTCTTCACTCTCAGGTATACATAACCGTCCACAATACTTGAGTACCTTGTCTGAATCCAAGGTAAAGTCAGGATTGCTCGTACCCTTCTCTAGGTCTTCTTGCACTATCTTGAGATGTGGATCCTGTAGGATTGCTACCTTGACTTCATCAACTAGATCTGGTGAGATCTTCAAAGTTGCGAACATCATGGTGAACTTATGAATTAAGCCTTGCTCAACTGGATCTTCTGTAGTCTCTATAATATGTTCTTCATCATCTTCAATTGAACTTGAGGCTGCAGCACATAATGCAGCATTTGTACTTGGTCCTACCTCAGGTTTCGATGCCCACTTTCTGCTTAAGGCGTCAGCCACAACATTTGCTTTACCCAGATGATACTGGATGTCACAATCATAATCTTTTAATAACTCCAGCCATCTCCTCTGTCTCATATTCAGATCCTTCTGAGTGAAAAGATAAGTTAAGCTCTTGTGATCTAACTTGATCTGAAACTTCTCACCATACAAGTAGTGTCTCCAAGTCTTGATTGCATGTATAACCGCTGCTAACCCCAAATCATGCGTAGGATAGTTCTTCTCATGCTCCTTTAACTGTCTTGATGCGTAAGCAATCACCAGTTCTCCTTGCATCAATACACATCCAATACCCAACCCTGAAGCATCCGAATATAAAGTAAACGGTATGCTTGGCTCTGGGATGGTCAAGATAGGTGCAGAGACTAGTCTTGACTTCAAAGTCTGAAAGCACTTCTCGCACTCATTTGTCCATATGAATTTCTCTCCCTTCTTGGTCAATCTGGTGAGTGGAACAGCGATCCTGGAGTAATCTTCCACGAATTTTCTATAATAACCAGCCAACCCAAGGAAACTACGAATCTTTGCAACAGATTTTGGTGCTTCCCATCCTACTATAGCAGCTATCTTACTTGGATCAACCTTGATACCATCTTCAGATACTACATGGCCCAAGAAAGCTACTTCCTTCAGCCAAAACTCACACTTCTTGAACTTAGCATAAAGCTTTCTTGTCTCAGCCGTTGTAGGGCTGCCCTAAAATGTGTTGTATGAGTCTCCAAGTCCTTTGAGTAGATCAATATGTCATCGATGAATACGATGACCGAAGTGTCCAACATATCATGAAACACTCGGTTCATCAGTTCCATGAACGACGCTGGAGCATTGGTCAACCCGAAAGACATAACTAGAAACTCATAATGCCCATACCTCGTCCTGAAAGCAGTCTTCGGAATATCTCCGGCCTTGATCTTCAGTTGGTGATACCCCGATCGGAGATCAATCTTCGAGAAAACCTTTGCACCCTGCAATTGATCGAACAGATCATCGATTCTAGGTAAGGGATACCGATTCTTGATCGTCAACTTGTTCAGTTCACGGTAGTCAATGCATAGTCTTACACTTCCGTCTTTCTTCTTGACAAATAAAACAGGTGCTCCCCAAGGCGATATGCTAGGTCGTATGAAACCCTTATCTAACAATTCTTATAATTGGGTCTTCAACTCCTTTAACTCGGTAGGGGCCATCCTGTATGGTGCTTTAGACACCGGCACCGAACCTGGCATAAGGTCTATTACAAACTCGTAGCCCCGTCCGATGGTAGACCCGGGAAGCTCCTCCGGAAATACATCTGGGGACTCTCGAACCACATCTATATCTTCCATCTTTTGCACCTTAGCAGTGATGTCGACTACAGATACTAGATACCCCACTCCCCCCTTCTCTAAGCATCTCTTAGCTTTTAGGGCGGAGAGAATCAGCTTCCGCTTCCTAGATAGCTTGATCCCAGTGAAGCTATACTCCTTTCCCTTTTTGTCTGTAAGCACAAACGTCCTTTCACCACATAATAGGATGGCTGAATGATGGCCTAGCCAATCCATTCCCAAGATGACATCAAAGTCTGTCATCTCGAGTAGTACCAGACTTGCTTCTAAGTCTCGACCCTTAATACATACAGTACATGGTCCATAATATTCAGTCAAAGCCACTTCGACTCCTAGTGGAGAGCGAACTATCAAGCTTGGGTTCAAGTGCTTAATTGGTAACTCCATTCGCTTTCCAAAGGAAATAAAAACAAAGGAGTGCGTGGCCCCAAAGTCTAATAGTACTCTGGCAGGTATACCAGCTACATTTACAATTCCTAGAATTTTTCATTATCCCTTAGTTCTACATGCGCATACACACAACGAAAATAGTAAGCCAAATAGTAAGGGATAGAGTCGTACCAGTGACCACATTAGGTGATGCAGCTGCCTCTTCAGTGGTGACCGCATATACTTTTCCTTGCTGGGGAGGTTTCTTCCTAGGTAGAGTGCAGGTCCTTGCAATATGACCCACTTGCTGATAGTTGAAACATTTGATATTCGGGTTGAATCCGGCGTTCTGTGGCACAGGTGGTGCCGTGTTGTTTCTAGTAGGTACTGTAGCGGTCTGCGCCCTGTATGGGTGGAAAGGTCTATTGTTACTGCCACCCGAACTCTCAATAGCGGGTCTCTTCACTCTCCTGTTCTGTGCAAAGAAGTTGTCCCTTTCACTGGATTCTATCACTCTCGCAACCTGTACAGCCTCATTATAAATTTTCTTGTCCAGACCCAAGATGTGCTCTCTGATGCTTCCACGTAGTCCCATGGTGAACCTACGTGTCTTGGTCTCTTCTTCTTGCATACTTACCGGTGCGAAGAAAAAATAACTCCTCGTACCTCTGCTGATAAGCATCCACAGTCGACTGAGACTGCTGTAGATTAAGGAACTCCTTCTCCATTTGACCTCTAAAACTCTTTGGAAAATATTTATCGAAGAAAGCTCCCTTGAACACTGCCCAATCGATCTGAGTGTGCTTCACCTCTAAGTATGACTGGATAGAATTCCACCAGGCATTGGCATCTTCTTTGAGCATGTGCATAGCAAATAGCAGCTTCTCATCCTTTGTACATGTCATTAGACAGAAATTCTTCCTCATCTCGGTAACCCACTGTGCAGGCCACAATGGTTTCCCTGTGAAGGTAGGGGGTGATGATGAGGGTGGCAATGATCAGATGGAGGATATTCCAGCGCCAGCACCACAGCCCACCTATGCAGCGGGACCATCTCAGCCGCCTCCCGACACCGTGATGGGTATGTTCACGGAGCTCAGGGACGCTCAGCGTGAGATGAGTCGTGACTTGGGGCACTTCGCTCGCAGCCTCAGAGTCACTCAGGATCAGGTGCACTGGCTTAGGGTCGTCTATGAGCGGGATTATGATATAGCGGACCCTATTCCTCCTATGCCTCCCACCCCATGATTGTCCCTTTTATTTTTCTCTCCTATGACTGTTTGTATAACAGGGTAACTGTCCGATTTGTGGACTGTGCCCTGTAGCACTATTTTATCTGATACTTTCTTTTTCCTATTTAAATGAAAGTTTTCATTGTTCACCTAACTAGTGCATGAGTATCATTAAATTCCACATTTAATATAGTGTATTATGTTCTTTCTTAGTCCGTCTCAGGTATCAAACAATGCTTAGGGTGTATTTGTATTAAGATTTTTAAATTTTCTAACTCAGTTCATCGACTTAGTTAAGTGCAATATGGTCTATGGACAGAGCCCGAGGGCTCTGATACCAAGTTGTCACACCCCAATTCTGATCCAACCAGAATGGTGTGAGTGAACCGTCATTGAACCAACGGTTCACACCAGGATCTCGAATAGACCATGTCCACTCATACAAACCCATTACACATAACCACAATCAGAATATAAATAATACAACGGAAGTCTTTAAATAAATGAACTGAGAATCTATTGATAACTTTAAATAAAATATCCAATTATTCAAATCCAAACAAATAATATAATATCATTACATCTCTTTAATCCAATCAAAAATAATAAAATTAAATAATAATCCAATCAAAGGTACACGCAGAAAGGGCGCTCGCATGAAGCGTCGTGCTCGTCCTCTCCTGCCTGCACATCCAACGCAGCAACACCACCATACGTCGGAGCGTTCATATAATCATCCACCGTATAACATGCATCAACATGTAAAAACATGTATATATACAAAGGGTGAGCTCACAACTTACCTCAGTAAGACAATCAGACAGTTTCACAATATTATGCATGAGTAACAATCAATTTTATGCTGTGGTCTGGTTTAAGTTTGCAATGTGCTATAGAAAGGTTTGGTGGCCCCCGCACCTCTATACACGAGTGTGTGGCACCTCATGGATCACACCCCCATTGGCCCACATGCACCCATCATGGAATAGAGATAGAGCTAAGATACCCCCGTACCTCCCCTGATGCTCTACCCATACCAGTACCTAAGCCCCTACTGGCCAGGGCTCGCAAATTGGGCTCGCAACTAACCAATCCAATATGTCATCAATGTATGCTCTATCCCAGCACAGCCGTCTACGGCATAGAGATAGAGCTAAGGCATTCCCACACCTCCCCTGATGCCCTATCCGCAACTAACCCACTAGGATAGATACATAACGCAGTAGACCCTATCCCAACATAACTCCCTACGGCATAGAGATAGAGCTAAAGCATCGTGGACAAGCCAGCGTCGACCTCGGAGACCACAGTGCCACATAACCATGGCCAGGCCAGCATCAACATCGGAGACCACCATACCACGACCTTCCCCTGATGCCCCACCCGTACCAAGCATGTTAAGACAGAATACTACAAAAGGTGCTAGTGTGAGGAGCGATCCCAGGCCCATGCCCCACTCCACATACTAACAAAAACAATCACATGCTTAACAATCACATCCTAACAATGCATGAACAGTAATAATAACTAAAATTAAAAGATGGCATGTGAATATGCACAAACATCACATCGATATAATCGGTGGTTAACAACGATTTACTATCCATTAATTATTAGGTTTAGGTCAGATTCCCTTACCTGACGCTCGTTTGTTAGCTTGCTCCACATCACAAGATCCAAACGGAAAGTCACAAAGTCCTACAATATTATTAGGGTTTCATTAGAATAGTTTTCTTAGGGTTTCATGTTGTTCGAAAACCAACAAGGTTACAAAATACCCTCACAGAGCTGACCGGTGGCATGTACCGGTCACAGCTCTATGGGGAAGACTGGCGACCGGTATGGTCGGGCCGGTCCCCACGGGACCAGCCTATCGAAAGGTACCGGTGGCAACATATCGGCCGCCACGCGTGCAACCGGTATAGTCGACCGGTATGTCTCCGGAAGACCATACTTGGGTTTTTCGACTGCCGTCGATCATCCTCCATGGATTTCCAAGGTTTCACCTATCCGTTCTAAGTCTGAGCTTTGAGTTAGAGTTATCTCCAACTCATTCAAGTCTAGTTTCGATGAATATCATCTCGAAACTCGAATCTAGGGTTTGATAACAACTTAGGGTTTATTATCCAATTTAGGGTTTTAGATCAATACCTACTTTGCATGGTATTGATCCACCCACACAACTATCATAAAGTCATAGGGTAAGAAGAATGATTAAAACACTTACCGTTGACTGGCGTAACGTGAGCGTCGTCGAACGGTAATGGCGGCACCTCCTTCTTCTTCCTAGCTCCTTCTCCTTTCCAACCTCCTTCTCTTCTCTAGGGTTTATGAGAGATAATGGAAAGGATTTGAGGAGGTTTAAGGTGTATTTATAGGCTAGAATTAGGGTTTAGTAACCCTATTAGGATTATGAAGATTTAGGCATTAGGGTTTAGGAAAATGGGACCCACAGAGATCCAATTCCGGATCTCCGCACTCAGCTGCGCAGAGCTGACCGGTCGACCGGTATGTAGACCGGTACCATCGACTGGTCAACATAAAATCATGTTGATTTGATCGTCTTTGGTTCAATTTCGTACCTGTTTGTCATCCGCTCGTCTGTCACGGCCCGGTGATGATCGGAAGACCTGCTACGACACAAAACCAAGGTTTAGACCGGGTTTACGGAGTGCGGGTCTTACAGCTGATTCCTTGACAAAACATTTAGTCAGAAGGTTCTGTTTCTCGCCGGAATGCTTAGTTAAGCACTCTGATTTTGCTCCTTTTTTCGTCGAAACACTTAATCAAGTGCTCTGATTAGATTCATTTTTTCTTGTCAGTGCCTAGTCAGGTACGCTGATTCCTCTGATGGAACATCTAGTCAAAATGTTCTGTTTCCCCCTCTTTTCTTTTTTTTGCATAGCCATGGACCAAAACACGGTCATTTTTCTTCTTCATCCTCATTCACTTCGAATTTTGGCAGAAGAGGGGCAATTTTTAAGACCTCCATTTTGGCCCATGTTCTTGTCAAGGGCATTTTCATTATTTAGGTCTTATTAAAGTTTTCCATGCCTTATGGTTATCATGAAAAAAAAAATTTTAAAAAATGAAAAAATCATTAAAACAAAAGAAAAAAAATATAAAAATCCAAAACTCATGGACAATGGAAATCATTAAAACAGCCATTCATGGAGGATCGAATTTCCATTGTCCTTACAGTGGTTGTGAGGACAATGGAAATTCGATCCTCCATGAATCGGAAAGGCTCTCGCCTTGTTACTTTTGTCCATCCACGCTAATGGACGGTGAAAATATTAGAGTCACCAACTAGATGAGGTCTAAGACCTATAAATTGCCTCTTAGTTTGACAGACTGTAAGACCCGTATCAAACTAACCCGGTCTTACCACCTTGAACCAGGTCTACCCATCATGGTTGAGCCAAATGGACCAAGTGCGTGAAGGAGATCACGATCCCAGGTATTAAACTGACCCAAAAACACTTAAAATAAGGGGAGGGTCGCATACCCAGCAAGGGAGGGTCGGACCCCCCCAGTATAGAAGTCAGACCCCCAGTTTTACATGGGGGATTGGACATTTTAAGGACCAGGGGTCGACGGGATCTCCGACCCCCCTATCGACCCCCGGTACTCGGTAAAAACAGCATGAATCGGAAATTAGGAAACTTTCCTAATTTCAATGGGATTCCTTCCTAATCTCAAAGGGACTTATTTTAGGAGTTTCTACTCTATAAATAGGATGTCCCTAAGCCTCTTTCACTCCTTTTAGAACCCTAATTGAATTGAGAGAAAGAGAAGAGAAGGAAGAGAAGAAGAAGAGAAGGAAAGAAGAGAAGAAGGCAAAAGGAGAAGAGTTGCAGAGAAGGAGTATTCTTCCCAGGTATGGATACTACTTCCATGAATTTCTAAAGACCTTAGTATAGATAATGAAGAGGGTGTGATCTCGGAGAAACCCAAATCACCCACCCATGGTTAGGTTTTCATGGAAAACCATGGGGAAAGTCATGAAAGCCATATAGGTGAATGAATCACGGTTCTAGGCCATAGAACAAGTGTGGAATGGACTATAGGAGCAAGCCATAGGGCCCCAAACATGAAGAATGGACTGAAGGAAGAGAAATTGACAAAACCCACAGGGGGTCGCATCGGGGTCGATGGCCAATCGACCCTACCAGACCCTGAGCATCGACCCCCAGTGTTCGGGAAGCCCAGAATAGGGGTGGTCACACCCAGGGTCGATCATAACTCAAACCCTAGCATCGACCCCCAGTTAACAGTATGATTTTTAAAATCAGAATTAATTTAATTAAATTCTATCAACTTTGTTAGGTCTTCTAGCAATATAATATCAATATAAAGGTTATTCTTAAAGCTTGAACGAGGACTTACGATCAAGTTAAGGTGAGAAAACAAAACCTAAAAACTAATTGATTAATAACAAACAGTTTTTATTTCTTGAGTCCAATGCTATGCTTGATTCTATGCGAATATGTTTGTAATATGCATACAACATGTCATCCAATATTTCTATTATTTGTTCATGCATATTTATTTTATTGTTTATAACATGATGATGATGATGATGATGATAGGAATAGGCATGTGAATGTATGTGTGTGGTTGGTGTACTTGATGCGAGTGAGTATCAGGGGGGGTGTCATAGGCTGGGCCTCAGTATTCTAGCTCTATCTCTAACTCAAGTTTTGTGCATTAGCATTGTTGTATCGCCATTACTTTAGCATAACTATTACGTCGTGGAGTATCGGGGAGGTGGTCTCGGTCCTTGTAGTCTCTCGACTCTTACCGGGGGGCCTTAGCTCTATCTCTATGGACGCCTCGAGGGATCTTGGGGTGAGGCCTTGGATACACTGTTTGGCATTAGGATTGGTTAGTTGCAAGCCCAGTTTGCAAGCCCTCGCCAACAGGGGCTTATGTGTTGGTATGGCACTGTACAGCAATAAACGTTAACCTTTGTTGTATAATGTTCATGGTAGGGTGGATGGGGACGACAATAAATGTTAACCTTTGGACAGACTTCCACACCCTGTATATAGAGGAGGGGTCAATAAACGTTAACCTTTGACCACCGAACCTTTCTATTGCGCATTGTAAACTTAAAACCAGACCAAAGATATGAAGTGAGTGCATGCATGTGTATTGTTGCATTGTTCTATTTGCTCACTGAGCCATGATGTGTGCTCACCCCTCGACGTTGAATATTTTTAGTTGATGATGCAGGTACTACCGTCGAAGATTATGTCAATGCTCCAGTGTACGGACACGTGGCGGCGATGGAAGTTGAAGACGAAGTGGATACGCATGACTCCTCTTGCGAGTGCAACTCATGCGTATTCGATTAGATTTCGTTTTAGTTACTTGGATTTAGTAAAGACATGTAATTGATATTTATTTATGTCTTAGTTGATACAGATAATTTATTATTTAAATATGATTATCACAGTTAGATTTCTCAATTCATTTTACTATAAAACTTCCGCTATTGTGTATTTACTCTGATTATTAATGTGGATGTATGAGGTTTAGATAAAACGGATATCATCTGTCCGAGATCTTGGTTGAACCGTTGGTTTGCTAGCGGTTCATCACACCATTCTGAATAGTACGGAATTGGGGTGTGACACAGACGCTATGACTCATGCTCAATGGATTGGCCTCTAGTCTTACCAAAGAAGGTAAGCATTAAGTTATGAGTTGGGAAGGTGTTAAGCACCCAACTCGCCTGGTCAGTTGACCGGTTTCCTTCTGTCATATCATTTCCTACATTCTTGAAGCTTATGTATGTTTAGGTTTCTCATTCTAACCTAACTAGACAAGTGGGGAACCCTAAACCAAGTTTCTAAGTTGTGCTGACTTAGGGTGCCGCCACACAGGTTTAAAAAGTAAAATACAAATCAACAGACAATAAATGAATAAATGAACAATGAATTAATAAGACAATCATGAATAAAACAAATAATGAATTAAAAGAATGAACAACATAGAAAACACAACAACAGATGAATGACCGAGCTCAAGATCAAGCTGCCTACGTATCCCTGTACGGCGGGAATCAGGGCAAACATAGTTCGTGCGGGATTGTGGTTGTATGTGAGGTGCTCCCTTGACAAACGAAGCACATGTGACCGTGCACGAAGGGTGAACTACTCAAAGTTCTGTCCACTTCCCACTACCTACGTATCACCTCAGATAATCAAGTCAACCCCACATGGCATTACTCAAGAGGTGCTCGAACCTCGGAGGTACTCGGACCTCAGCTCCCCGCACTCAGCAAGGGTGAACTGGATTTTGAAAACAATGATTTGGTTGCTTCGCAAACCAAATCCCAGACTTAGGAGACAAAATGCCCTCAGGCCATAGATAGAACTGGATAAAGGCTAGGTTGGGGATCAGACATGATCCCCATCCATTGCCTGACACATAAAGACATGATTTTTTTATTTTTTTTGGCTTTTCTTTTTCTCTCTTTTTTTTTATATTTTTCTTTTGAAAGAGGGGAAAACAATTTTTTTGGGACCAACCCTAATGGTTAAAGCGGGCCCATGGCCTAGGGCAGGCCCATACTAATCGGCATGGGATTTGGGAATCCCAACAAGAATGGCCTCATTAGTGTCACCCTAAAGTTTCACCTGCTTGGGAGGGGATTCTCACATTAAATTTATCAAGCATAAGGAACCGAGCCAGATTCACATATCAGCCCAAGCAATAAAATTAGGATCATGCCAATCAGGTGTCTGGGTCTAACCCAAGCATAGGGTCAAACCAAATTAAAATATCAAGTTGGGCAAGGTTCAAATTCTAGGCCAAATTTGTATATCAAGCATTGGGCTGGTCCAAGCAATGAATAGCCAACCACTTCAAATAAACATATTCAACATCACATGGCATTGGATTCAAGCATAAAATCAGGTTCAAGAACAAAGATTAGAACGATTTTGGCAACGGACCGAACCAACCCGAATATCCAATCAAACTGACTCAAGCATGTAAGAAGACCTCACTAATCAGCGCATGACACTAAGTCACAACAAGGCAATGGTTACAGCATCATATAATGTTTGGGTCACAAAAGAGCATCACTTGGGGTTATCCCATGCTATCCATAATAAGAAACAAACAAATTAACAACACCGTGAAAATGAAAAACACTATCTATAATACCAAAAGTTTAACAAAAGAGAAACGAAACCTATTAAACAAGTTAATAGTTGACATTATGTAAGAAGAAAAGCAAACAGGGAAACAACATTCAACCGAAAATCCTCTCTATGAAACTAAAACCAGAAAACCCTAACCAAAATTATCTCTAGGGTATAAAAATGATAAACTAAATCCAGAAAAGATAAAATTCCAAACTAACCAAGCCAGGTTCTAACCGTGAACTGAATTCAACACCCTAACAACCAAATCTATTGAGCAATAAACCCAGAAACGAAGAACAAATTAATGGTGCAAAAACAAAAGCCTATCCTCAACTGAAGTTACCTTGATCAAGAGACCAAACCCCAAACCCATCTCCTACCGACCAAACCCCAAACCCATCTCCGACCAAAATTCCACTGTGTAAAGAAGAGGAATAGGAAACACAAAAGCCTGGAAAAGAAGACTAAAAATACCTAACACCATGTTAAAAGAAAAAGAATACAAAACTCATTTCATCGAACCATGCCTCTAAGAAGGAAAAGGAACTCAAACAAACATATCAAACATATTGGGGAGAATTCATTTCGATTGAATGACATTACTTATTACAGCAAGGAAACGATAGACAAAAGTGTAAAATAGGTCTATTATACCTTAACCGAAGACAGGAAATGGGAGATTCAACATGCAAACGACGAAATCGACAAAAACATATTATCAGATTGGAAGAGGCAGAACTCACCTGGACCGAAGTTAATAGAGCTATTTGAGTCAATCTTCTTTGTTGCTCCTTTTCTTCTTCTTCCGAGCAGCAACCACAGCCATTTTCACTTCATTTTCATTTTCAACAGCATCTTCTTGCTGCAATCTCCATCTTCTTCTTTCCCAATCGCAGACTCTCTCTCTCTCTCTCTCTCTCTCTCTCTCTCTCTCTCTCTCTCTCTCTTTCTCTCTCTATTTTTCTGCAGCCGCCCTTTCTCCATCTCAATTTCTCTCTCGCTCTCACGGGCCCCTTTCTCCATTTCACTCCCACCTGGTCTCTCTTGTCTCTCTCATTGTTCTCTCCTTTTTTCTCAATTTCCCCTCGATCGAGGGCTTTAGGTGGGTTTAATGACCCACCCCTAAAAGAAACTAAATTCCCAAATTTCCCTCTCAAGCTCACTCCCTCATCCCTTATCAAGTGCAACCCACATATCCATTTGGTCCATTGACTACACCTAGTTCTAAACCCGACGCAAACCTATTTCCTAAGCACAAGCCTAAAGACACTCAACAAAGATTTTTTTCCTTTTTTTCTTTTCTTTGTATTTTTGGATTTTTATATTTTTTTCTTTTGTTTTAATATTTTTTCATTTTTTTTTAAATTTTTCATGATAATCATAAGGCATGGAAAACCATAGTTTTATTTCATGATTTAGCTTTTACATTATTTCTAATCTGAACATATTTTTATGTTTTTGATATGTCAAAACTTGAAAAGGTAGTATATAGTCAAAAAGACAACAAGGCAATATTAAGCCAGGATTTAAATGCGACAAGTCAAGATCAGTTGTTCAATGAGGTTAATGGTTTCTTGCTATGGTATTGGGTAACATTAAGTTAATTGCATATAAGTTTTTCAAGGTAATTAGATCGAATGTGATTTGATCAAGATTATGGACTCTCATGATGAGGTTACTTTCATGATATTATCTCGGGGCAATTTATGCTATCAAGTAAACTTTATTGGAAAAAGCATCCTAGAAGAATTTTAATATTGTATCTAATATCATATCAATATTGAAAATCTATTACACATGTCATGTTACTTGTTTGATCCAAGAAATTAAGTAGAATGATATGCCTTTTTTTATGATTTAAAAATACTTTTTGTTGAAGAACTCTATTTTTTTGTTGAAGAACTCTGGATTTATTTAAAGATGCCACTTGATATTCAAGGATCTCAAAAACAATTTGGGTGCTCACCCCAGCTAGACAGGTATACCATAATTTGATATTTTGAGCTTTTACCTCCCCTTGCCTGTGTGACCTTGATATGTTTTTATATCTCTAGGGTAGAGATGACTAGCCATAAAGTCCAATCCTAAGTGAGATGCTAGCCTCCTAGTTCCAAATCCAGATTACCTTTTGGTATACCTTGACAATTACCACAAGTGCCCCTAAATAATAAATAGGGACAAAAAAATACAAAATTACCCTTTATCATAAAACCAAAAAAAATATCATCGGTTTTGCAACGAAATAATAATAATAATAATAAAATAATAATATTTTATATTTATAAATAAAAACATTTGATGCAAAACTAAACACGATAAATTTATTCAAATTGACAGTCTGTAGGTATGCGTACACTCTTATAATTGTCAAGTCACTAGCAATGAACATTAGGCACTAAGGTCACCACTCAACGTACACGAGGTCTTTTCATGAAGGACTTCACAGACCATATCTGCACTGACCGTCGAGAGACTAGTCATCATGTCTCCCATAGTCTGAGCAATTTTGACTTGCACCCCTCAAACCTATCATGGTCCAATCAATTCCTATGTAAGCACATAGCACATCATGATAGGTGCGGTCAAGCCAAGGACTACAAAGTGGCTCATTTGAATAATCATCCACAAAACCAGTCTATTAATACAATAGACCAAAAACAATGGTACCATATAAACAATTTATAAGCCACAAAACATGTAAACCACATGTCATATATATATATACCTCAAAATAGAGATAGAAATGCCTAAAGATAACATATAAAAAATAACACAATAAAGCTGTGTTGGGCCACACAAATCTAACATTCTCCCACTTGATCTAACACAATCCCATATCCATTACATGTTTAGTAAATACACCAAAAGATAAACCTTTTGTAAAGGGATCAGCCAAGTATGATTGAGATGGTACTCTCTTAACAATTACCTCATTCTTCTTAATAACATTACGAATGTAATGATATTGACTTTCAATGTGCTTGGCTCGAGAATGAGACTTTGAATCTTTGATGATGGCTATAGTAGAATTATTATCACACAAAATGGAATAGGTTTTTCCATACAATCCACTATCAGCAGTTTCAATAGGAACTGTCGAAGATACATAGCTTCTTTAACTGTCGCATTCAATGCAATATATTCAGCTTCTATAATAGACTGCGCAACACATTCTTGCTTCGTGCTTTTTCAAGCAATAGCTCTACCATAAAAAGTGAGTACAAAACTAGAGATAGACTTTCTATTATCAATACGTCCCTGATAATCAGAATCAAAATACCCAAGGATATTTAGATGATCAAAACAATAAGTCAATCTAAAGTCTTTTATTTGATTTAGATACCTCAAGATCCATTAAACAACAATCAAATGCATTTTACCAAGATTACTCTAGAAATGACTAACCATGCTAACTACAAACGCTATGTCTGGCCGAGTACAGATCATAGCATACATCAAGCTCCTCACAATAGAGGCATAAGGACACAATGAGTCATTCAATTTTTTCTTTGTAGACTTAGGATTATCATTTTGGGAAATTGACCTGAGATAATTATAAGAAATTTATCCTCCTAAACAATCAGTCATGTGGAACCTTATTAGCAAGGTATCAATATATTTCTCTTGAAATAAATTTAATCTTCTTTTGCTTACAGTTTCGCTTAATCTTAATAACTAAAATATAATAAGCTTCACTCAAGTCTTTCATTTCAAATGTGTTAAATATTTATTGTTTCACTTCTATCAATATGATGACATCATTTTCTGTAAATAAAATATCATCAACATATAATGTAAGATATACAACCTTATGACTTTTTATCCACTTGTAATCAACCACTTTAGTATTCACAAGCCTATCAATCAATCACCATATCCCATTCTTATGCATAGATTCATTTTTTTTTCACAGCTCTAATCCATTGTTGAGAATCAACATCTAAAATAGATTGAGAATAGGTAACAAGATCATCAACAACTTCATTAATAGTCACTCTTTCATATGATTCTCCCAAATACAAATAAGAATATCTAACATGTCTAGAGCTTTTGATGCCATTTCACTTCTTCTTAAGAGCTTAGAATGTTACTTATCATTTTTGGTGTTTA
>CM053273.1:73724931-73744931 GCA_028583415.1 Protea cynaroides
AGTTTCTTGACACTACACTCCATTATGTTATGCAGATAATGGTGTCTAGATGTTTGTACTATTCCATGTTTGGAGGTGCATTTGTTGCATTGGAAAATATTCTTTACCGTATAATTTTTAGAGGTTTTACTTAGCCTTTACATGCATAACGTGATCTTGAGCTGCTAGTGTCTATCATACATTTGATACTGCATATTTAGATCATTATATTGAAAGATACATGTATTATAATCTTCACATAAATGATACCATATTAATCACAGTGTAGACGCTTCAAATTTGTCGAGGAAGCTAAATTATATTTTAGCTCAAAAAAATAATAAAATAATAAATATTGATAATAATAAGTAGATAAATAATAATAAAAAATAAGCAATTTGTAATAAAAGATAAAATAATAAGTAAAAAATAAATAAAAATAATAAATAAGAAAAAATAATGAATAAAAAAACAAAAAAACAAAACAACAAACAAATCAATGTTCACGTGGTTGGAGAAACTCCAACCACGTCATCACAAAGAAATAAAATAAAAAAAAATAAAAAGAAAAAACAAATCAAGAAAAAAAAAATGTTCACGTGGTTGGAGAAATGAACTCCAACCATGTCATCATAAAAAAAAAAAACAACAAAACATAAAAATATACGAAATAGGAAAACAGAGAGGGGAGACGAGGGTTTGAGTAGAGGGATTTTGAGTAGGAGAAGTCGACGGCAACCGTATAGCGACGACGGATGGTGACGGCAGCGGTGCGACGGCAGCGGCTCGACGATGGCGGTAGAGTGGCGACACAACAACGCTCGACGAGCCTCCAGGTATTCTGAAAAAAAACCAGATCTGAAATCTCAAATCTGGTTTAGCTTCTTTCTTGTTTAGATGTTCAAATCATGCCTTAAACTCCTTATATTCTCTCTCAAGCACGATTTCTCTCTCCGAATTCATAAGTTCTTTAAATTTCTTTGGTTTAATCTATGGTATTCTTGTTTAAATATATTCTTTGAGTTTTTTTGTCATCTGGTAGGTTAAATTTCTACATCCATTGATTTGCTGCGATTTTCTTTGGTTTTTATTTGAAACGTGTTGTGCTTTCAGTCTTTTTATGAAACGCCAGACTGAAAAAGAGAGAGCTGAGATAGAACGAGAAACAATAAGAGTCAAGGCAATGGCTGAGGCAGAAGCTCGGGCCCATGAGGCTAAACTGACAGAACACCATAACAAGAGAATGCTTTTAGAACGAATTAATGGTGAAACAGAGAAGTGGCTTGCTGCCATCAATACAACTTTCAGTTATATTGAAGGTATATAATTGCTGATTTTTAAAATTTTATTTTCAACTGATTTCAACTTCATACGAGTAAACAAGGTAGTCTGGACTCTGGAAGAATTTGGGCTTGTATCAAGATTTTGATGATATCATGGTTCAACAACCTGACCAGAAAATTCTTAAAATTATGATCTGCCTGAGTTGTACTGATATAGGAAATCCAATTTAACTATCATCTGAAATCACGTGGTTTAAGCCACATTAAGGTTAGGCGTACAAGTTGATTGTATCCAATATTTTCAATTTCAAAGTAGCCTGGCTAATTTGTGCTGGACCCATACTGGATATGGGTGCTCTAAGTCAGTCTTGAACTCTAAAATTTAAACTTGAATTCTATTCTCAATCAATTCTGGTTGGCAAGCAATCTTAGTATCAGTCTTGCCTTACACACAATAGTTGTTTACAATTAAAACATTAAGATATATCTTATGCTGAAATTATATATTTATTTTAATTTAGGAAGACTTATGTGGTTGGGTGGAAGGCTTAGTTGGGTTTGAGTTGGACACAAGAATTTAGGCAGTTACATTTATTAATCTGTAATATAGTCTTTATTTATGAAACCTGTGGAAGATCTTGTGATGATCACAGTTCAATTGCTACTTGTAGGGGGTTTCGGGGATTTTATTAACGGATCGGAGTAAATTGCTTATGGCAGTTGATGGAGTTACTGCATTAGCTGCTGGAATTTACACAACCAGGTATACAAGCTGATCTTCACCTTGCAGCATTTGTTTATTCTAATTTCATTTGGCAGCAGCTATTATGAATTTTAATTATGTCTCAGGAATGTAATTCCTTTGTAAAATAATTTTCATTTGGTATTCTGGGTACAATAGGTTTTATTGTTTAACATGAATCTGACACCATCATTAGTCTTAACTCTTAAGATAGCCATTAAGTTTTATGGGTACTAACGAAATACATGTCAGGGTGCATGTTTGATAATGACTTGTGGTATGACCTGTACTTTATATTTGTTCGAACCAACGAAATTTTCTCTCTTTCAAATAACTTGATTTGGTAAAATAAAGGGGTACAAATCAGACTGAGGTATATATGCCAAATATATATGCGTGACGATTATATATGCGTTTAAAGCATCAAAATATGGAATGACAAATAAAAAATAAATAAAATCTGAATAAACTAATTGATGAAATTCTTCCTGTTTATATGTTTAGTGGCTACATGTTCTCTAGAATATGATGGCAGATGGCTATATTTCTCTTGTTTTTAACTTTGTTTTTGTTTGTGGATTTTTTCTAATTTGATTCATAATTTGTGTTGTTTCTTTCTTATTTTTTGTTCAGCTTTTCTTATCTATACCTCAAAAAGTAAATGGATAGGAATTGGATTCAGAGGTCATGGGATAGGAGTTTTCGTTTGAGCGAGCTATACGCAGCTGGTGTTAATGCTTTCCTAGAGTTTGCTTTTTCCAGACTTAGCACAGGGAATAGGATTTTATGTCCATGCATATATTACATTAATCAACAGAGTAGAACAAGAGAAGAAGTGTATGAACACCTGATAGTCGACGGAATTATTATCGACTATACGACGTGGTATTGTCATGGGGAATATGGATCCACAAATCCCACATCAACAGATCAATTTGTGGTTGACGAAGAAGACCAAGAAGACCAAGATGATATTGTTGACCTGCATGACATACTACAAGATGCGTTTTCCGAACATGACATACTACTACATGTTTTCTAATTGTAGAAATCATGACTTAGTTTTTGCAAAGTGATTACCACTTAAGGCTTGATCACTGAAGGTTTTCTATCACCATTACTAATCATTTTGTAGCTGTTTTCTAGAAAATTTGGTGGAACACTAACGCTAGCATTTGGAAGCCAGACTGGGTCAAGAAGGGAGGGAAGCATTGTTGTGAAGAGGTTACCATTTTAAGAAGATAGATAATTGAAAAATAGGCGTCAAGTAAGCTAAGGTGAGACAATATGAAGAAGAAACATATTTTATTTGTATTCTTGAATGATTTGGTACTTAATGCTTGATGCTTTTGGTCATCAATTTCTTGATATACTTTTGTAAGTGTTTTTAATTTTTTCTTGATATTAAATGTAGTTAATTTAAATATATATTGTCCATTTTAATTTTGTTTTCACAGATTACAGCTGTCACGATAAAGAAAGGGATTTTATATTTATAAAAAAAAAAGCATATTTTATGGCGGCGTTTTCTAGTAAACGCCCCCGTATGACCACCAGTTCTATAAACAGAGTTTTTAGATGAAACGCCGTTATAGGTTTCATAAAGGACCGGTGAAAGTTCCACGAAATCTTTCGACGTTTGTTAAAAACCCCGCTAATGATTTCAATATACTGGCGTTTGTTAAGAAACGCAGGCGCATAGTCACATACACAGGCGTTTCCTAGAAATGACGTGGTTCGTTAGCTACGTTGCCTTTAGCGGCTTATATGCGGCGTTTGAGGAAACGCCGGTGTATCAATTTGCCAGCGTTTAAGAATGCCGCTATAGACCTATTTTCTTGTAGTGATGACACACATTTTGGTTTTTCATAGTAATTTATTTTTATTTGGGTCAAGAATCAAAACATGAGCAATACAACCCCATACCTGAATATGAACAATACTTACTTGCTTACCATAAAATAATTCATATGGGATAGAATTTACTACTTTAATGGAAACTTTATTTAAAAAATGCATTGCTGCATATAATGTCTCTCCCCAAAAAGAAGTTAATGAATTAGGTCTTGCCATCATAGATCAAATCATATCTAACAGAGTTCGATTTCGTCTTTCTGTAATTTCATTAACCTCTAGAGTATAAGGTGGAGTACAAAAATACTTAATACCATTTTCAAGGCAATACAACTCAAAATCATCAGACATATATTCTCCACCTCGATCTGAATTTAGTGACTTAATTTCTTGTCCAGTCGATTTTTCAGCCTCAAGATGAAATGATTTGAAAATTTTCAAAGCCTCAAACTTATGGTTCAACAGATGTATAAAACCAAATCTAGAAAATTCATCGATGAAAGTAATAAAATAAAAAAAATCACCTCTTGCACTAATGCTCATAGGTCCACATACATCAGTATGGATTTTTTCTAACACATGAGCACATTTTTCACCTTTTGTATAGGATTTCTTGGTTATTTTATCAGAATTATAACTTTCACAAGTTGAAAACTTTTCTAGAGTTACTCTAGTCAAAATACTAGAATTAATCAATCTACCATTTCTATTTATATTGATATGTTTCAATCTCAAATGCCAAAGATAAGTAGCATTATCTTTTATATCAAGTTCAACATTGCATACCAAATTGCCACATAATTGTACTTGATACATATTGTTATTTCTAAAATCATACAACATAACTTTGTTATTTTTTTTCATTAAAAATCTTTCATTACCAAAATAAAATTCATATTCAAGTTTTTCCAACATTGAAACAGATAACAAGTTTCTTCTAAGACTAGGTATATACAAACATTCAACTAAATCAAAATTTGTTCTATCATTCAGCTTCAATTCAAAAACTTCAACTCCTTTAATCTACGTCTTATCATCATTTTCCATGTAAATGAAACTGATACTATTACTTATTTTTTGAAGTTCCTTCAACTTATTTCCACCAAACTTAAGAAAAAATAGCATTGAGTCTTCTTATGTTCAGGCTAATTACAAAAGTAATAAACTATTTGCTTAGATTTCAACTCAACACTCTGTCTCACTTTGGTGCCCTTATTCTTTTTGTTAATTTTTTTTTATTTATAAATTTTTTCTTTTTCTAATATTTCATTTCTTTCTTTGGCTAATTTGTATTCTCATCAATAGCATTGACTACTTCTTTCTCAACCTAGCATCTTCATGACCAGTGACTTTGAATAAAAGATCATCCATAGTCAAATTCGAACCACTAGAAACAAAATAGATTTATCCTACAGTTTCATAGGAATCAGACAAAGAGAATAAAATAATAGATATCTTAGTTTTCACATCAACAGACCTTTCTTATAGTCTTAATTCATTAACAATGGAAATCATATTATTTACATGCTCTCTGACATCCCCTCCTTCTGATAATTTAGTTCTGATAAATTTTTTTTCATAAGCCTTCAATATGCTGACTAAATTTCTTACCAAATTTCAATTCAAGACTATCAAGAATGACTTCAGCAGATGCATTATTCATATATTATTTAACCATAAGAGAATCTATCATATATCCCAACATTAAATATTTCACTTTATTATCTATCTTTATCCATTTTTGATAGACAACCTTAACAGATTTGATAGAATGCACATCAGGCACAGGAGGACATTCATCTTGAATACAAAGAGAAAAAATATGAAAACCAATGAACAAGTCAATTCTACGTTTCCATTCAGTATAATTGGGTCCAGTCAAAATGTAATTTTTTATAATATCAGACATGTTTAAAGAGCTAGACGATCCTGTCATCTGTCATAAGCATGAAACAAGCATAATAAGCTTGAAGACTAAAGCGCATTTCATTTGCACAAACACAATTCAACATTGATTATTTTATGACAAAACAATAAAGAGAACTATGATTTCTCAAATTCTTCCTATATCCAATGGGCGTAGGGAAGAATCAAATAGATCAAAGTTCATTCAGAATTAATTAATGTTCAATATAAGGATATGTTAAATTTGTCCCGTATCGATGGACGTAGAAAATAATTTAACCTATTACAGTGTCTATCCAATGGACAGTAACACGATGGGTTTACATGTCCAACCACAGTCTTATCTCATTCATGTGATTAACCGATGGGGGTCATCATGTCCAAGCATCGAAATAATGAATGAAACAATCTCAAACTCAATTCACACAAAAAATTTAAACTAACTACCACTGAAACTGAGATTAGATAAAATAAAAAAATATTAAAGTACATGTGAATTAGGTCTAAAAATGAATGTCTAATTATTAGGCACAAAATAGTTTAAAAAACAAACATGGCTTAGCCAGATGTACCATAATTAAGTACTTGGCTTGATGGCTTGATAATTTAATAACTTAATAACTAAGTGGTTTGATGGCTAAATAATGATGACTTTATGTCTTCTTAAAATTTTCATCTTCCAACATCCTAAACTTTTCTCATTTTCAAATGTGAGTATTAATTCTCCATCCCTCCATTATGACAACTTAAATCAAAATATAATTCTTTTTAAATCCCATGATGGTTTATCAATTATAATATGAATTAACAATCCACCTTTTCATCTTCCTCATAAAGTTTATGATAAAATTTATTATTATCTTAAAGAACTTTTAAAGTCCTAATAAGACTCTTCATTTTCAATTTATGGGATATTATTAATAAGAATAAATGATGGTAAATTCATCATAACTATTATAAAAAAATATTGTTAGACTGTTCATCTTCCATTTTAAAAAATTTTAAAGAAAGCTTTAAGAAAAAATAAATTAGTTTCATCACAATCAACAAAAATTGCTATAAAAATATCACAATTTATCATAAAGAGAAAAACAGAAATGAGAACAAACATTTATCTTTGATATGATAAAGCTTCATATATAAAAACACATATATAGAAAATAGAATCACTTCTAAGATATGAAACTTAGACAAGAAGAATTTTAGCGGAGCCATTATTGCTTGTGCTATTGGAAAAAGTATCCTAGAAGATTTTTAATATCTAATTTCATATCAATATTGAAAATCTATTACACATGTCATGTCACTTATTTGATCCAAGAAATTAAGTAGAATGACATGCCTTTTTTGATGATTTAAAAATATTTTTTGTTAAAGAACTTTGGATGATTATTTAACGATGCCACTTGATATTCAAGGATCTCACAAGTAATTTTGGTGCTCACCCCAGCTGGACAGGTATACCATAATTTGATATTTTGAGCTTTTTCCTCCCTTGACTGTGTAACCTTGAGATGTTTTTATATCTCTAGGGTGGAGATGACCAGCCATAAAGTCCAACCCTAAGTGAGATGCTAGCCTCCTAATGCCATATCCAGATTGTCTTTTGGCATACCTTGACAATTACCACAAGTTCCCCTAAATAATAAATAAGGACAAAAAAAATACAAAATTGCCCTTTATCATAAAACCAAAAAAAAAATATCATCGATTTTGCATCGAAAAAAAATAATAATATTTTATATTTATAAATAAAAATATTTGATGTAAAATTAAACACGATAAATTTATTCAAATTGGCAGTTTGTAGGTACGCGTACACTCTTATAATTGTGAAGTCACTAGCAGTGAACATTAGGCACTAAGGTCACCACTCAACGTACACGAGGTCTTTTCATGAAGGATTTCATAGACCATATGTGTACTAGCCGTCGAGGGACTAGTCCCCATGTCTCCCATAGTTTGAGTAATTTTGACTTGCACCCCTCAAACCTATCATGGTCCAATCAATGCATATGTAAATACATAGCACATCATGATAGGTGTGGTCAAACCAAGGACTACAAAGTGGCTCATTTGAATAATCATCTACAAAACCAGTCCACTAATACAATAGACGAAAAATAATGGTACCATATAAACAATTTATAAGTTACAAAACATATAAGCCACATGCCACATATATATATATCTCAAAATAGAGATAGAAATACCCAAAGAGAATATATAAAAAAATAACACAATAAAGCTGTGTTGGGCCACACAAATCCAACAAACTTTTGTCCGTGATGATAGAAAGTTGTATGCTGTATGTTGAGGTATATTTTTTTGTTGTGGTTCAACATTGGTCTAGCTGTTAGTTGGATTAAGTTTATGATAATTCATTTGAATAATTGGGTTCCATGGCCACATTGGTTGATGATAGTCTCATAAATTTATGTAGTCTAAGCAGAAAACTATAAGATCTTTTAACAAAGATCTTGTTTGGTCAATATATATTTACTTGCCTAATTAGCCTGTGGGAATCTTACGCTATTTGGTAGGCTAGTTTATGCCTTATATTGTCACCTATCAGAGATAAATATTTTCTATTCATTGTGGGAATGAATTAGAATTATGGGGATAGTATCATAAATACTAGGGTAAGGAGTCCCTGCAGCCATTGTTGTGATCTCTCCATTAGTATCCATAGCAGAGGAGAAGAAAGGTCAAGTGAAAAGCTGTGAAAGATTCCAATTAAAGGATTATCTTAAGTAAATAGTCGAAAATCAATTATATACTCAAAGGTATGAATCAATTTAATATCTTCTTATTACATCTCTCATCGTGTTCTAGATGTCTGTATGTGGAGATAGGGTTATGGATTGAAACCCTGTCTAAATATTTTCTAACACTCTGCTCTCCCTATTTCGTCGATTGCAGAGAGGGAGGGATGGAGAAGAATGAAAGACTAGCAGAAAAAAGTAGAGGATCAGATTGTCAATTCATGGGAAGTTACCGCGAAGGATGGAGGGAAGATTGACTATAATAAACTGATCGATAAATTTGGGTGTCAAAGGCTCAACGAGGCACTATTATGATTCTGTTCTCAATCAATCCCTGCTAATCTGTTCGTGGATTGGTGGACTAACTGATTTTTATTTTATTTTAAAGGGATTTTAGTGAGATACTTATGCTGATAGAGCAAAAAAGTTTTGTCTCTATACGGGGGAGAGGGCCATCGTTAGATTCTGCATTTGGGCCATCTTGCTCCATTCATGTTTACCAAGTATTTTCTCCTTTACATATTGATTTCCCTTTTCGTAATGGTATATCTCACTGATTTCCCTTCTTGTAATGGTATATCTCATTGATTTCCCTTTTGTTAGCGATAGATTTGAAGGAGAATAAGCCATTGAAGGTCGATATTCTCAGTATGGCAACGATACTAGTTTCATTTTGGATTCTCTCAATTTATCAAACATATTTCTATTTCAAAGGTACTCTGAATCTATTCCAAAACTGCATTATCAAACAGGTTTCTATTCCAGAACAATCATTGAGCGAAATTTTACTCTGAAACAAAAGTAAAGAATCCAGAACAGAAATGTTATCAAACAGGCCTAAGAGCGACAGTGCTCCCAACCTGTCATACTCGGCACTATAATAAGAGGTTGACCACCATGTGAATATCCTTAGACGGAGCCCTAAGACTAGCCGGCTTACCTCAACCCGCCTAGAGATGTAAACAGAGAGCCAAAATTCCAGATTGGATTTGCTCACATCCATTTAGGGGAATCCGAAACCATTCGAACGGATTCGGATGTGAATTCTCAAATCTCTCAAAAAATAAAAAAATAAAAAAAATAAATAAAAATAAAACTCTGGTTTCGGTTGAGCAGTTTCTCTAAATCTAGCGCTTCTTCGACGAAGACGGCGAGTAGAGAAAGCTTGGCACGAGAGATTGGCGAGTGTTTTCGGGGAGCGCCATGAGGATTAGATCTCAGAGACGAACCGGAAAATAAAGGCCTTCAGAAGGAATACAGGCTCCGCAGCAGCTTTCTATACGTGAAGGGATTGAGGATAAATGCTCCATCTATATATTACCAGGCATCCCTTCCCTTTTTCTGCAAGTTGTGCGGCCGCTCACATTTTCAACTTTCAATCGGCAGTGATTCAAATAGACGAAATTTAGAAGTTTCAAACACAGCTTCTGCAAGTCGGAGGAGAAAGAAGAAAAAATGGAAGCCATTACAAGCGCTCACCTTTGCAATTTTCTCGCCGGCGCCGCCACCGTTGCCCCCATCTCTACCAGAAGAAGACAAGCAAACGCCTTCTCTGTACGGATGGGCCTCAAGGAAGACGGTCCTTCTCTGGCCGTCGTCGGTGTCACAGGCGCCGTCGGCCAGGAGTTCCTCAGCGTGCTCTCTGACCGCGACTTCCCTTATAGAAATATTCGAATGCTTGCCAGCAAACGATCTGCTGGGAAAAAACTCACTTTTGACGACAAAGAATACGTCATTGAAGAGCTAACTCCAGAGAGCTTCGATGGTGTTGATATAGCGCTATTCAGTGCTGGAGGTTCTATAAGTAAGCAGCTCGGTCCCATCGCCGTCCAGCGTGGATCAATCGTCGTTGATAACAGTTCGGCCTTTCGGATGGATGAGAAGGTGCCTCTTGTGATTCCGGAGGTGAATCCGGATGCCATGGCTCACATTAAGCTTGGGTCTGGGAAAGGTGCTCTCATTGCTAATCCTAATTGTTCTACCATTATATGTTTGATGGCCGCCACGCCCCTGCATCGTCATGCCAAGGTAAGTCTACTTGAAGTGGTAAATAATTCGTAGTGCATCATTTCAGGATTGGTCGTATAATGTATGATCTGTTTTGAATGGTTTTGATGCCTTAGTTTATCTGTAACTGAAATTAACAAGGCCAAATTAGTTTCTCTGTAACTGAAATTAACAAGGCCAAATTAGTTTATCTGTAAATGAAATTAACAAGGCCAAAATTTCCCTGAAACCTTTGAGGCACATTAGACACCAGGACAGTACATAATATTATCATTGCCAGAATTACCCTGAAACCTTGAGGCACTTTGGACACAATTAAAATAAATTTTCTTTTGTATCAAAGGTTGACAGGACTTAATAAGATATTTTTTATAGGAAGGGATTGGACATTAGATTGAATTTTGGGGTTGAATAATTAGGCCAAAACAAGAGAGTTTATGTGAACTGGTTGTAGGCAACGAGTCTTTGACAATGCAACTATGGTGGAATGTGGAGGATGGCTGATCCGCGAGGCGTAGCCTCTAAGGGGATTCTGAAAGACATAAGAATTTTGATCCAAGGATTAGATTCCACTTTCTTCTGGACCATTGGGGGATTCTGTTTCCCTTGGCTCAATTGCAGTTTTTAGGTGGCAGTGCTTTTCTTCCTTGAGTGATGATATATGTCATTTGTTTGGGGATAGCTTAAGTGCTTAACGGCCTTTAGTCATGTATGCTGGATTCAGTATCTTACCGATAATTTATTTGGAGCTGAATTTATCTATTCTGTCTTGTTAAATAAATACAAGATCAGACCGCAAACTACTTTATTCGAAAGCTGGGGACTGAAGTCGACTCCAATCAAGAGGAAAGCCTGTGTGACCATTGACTGAAAATGGCAAAGAGTCTTTAGCATTGAAAGGAATATTTTGAAAGGAGATTCCATTTGATTTGCAGTGTTTATGCTTTTTCTTTCTTCTCAAATGAAAAACAGGCCCAGCAGTTGAGCTATCTTTAAAATATTTGTGGTCATTGAAATATTATACACTTATTGAGTTTTTTATTTTTCACCTGTAAAATTTCTGCCTCTTCTTCGTGGATGACCCATTGGGTGTATGGTGATCACAAGTTTCAAATTACCCAATGAACAAGGCCCTTAGATGATCTCATCACTTTCAGGTATTGCGAATGGTTGTTAGCACATATCAAGCAGCTAGTGGTGCTGGTGCTGCTGCGATGGAAGAACTTCTACAACAAACTCGTGAGGTTTTCTTCTACTCCAATACATTCTTATTACTGCCCTTTTTTCCCACAATGATCACTTTACTGCTGAATTATCCTTGCAAAATCAGCATTTTATGTGTATGACATAGGTTCTGGAAGGGAAACAGCCAACTTGTAACATTTTTAAGCAACAGGTATGTTCTTATTCCAAATTTAGCGAGATTAATTTTAGAGCATTCCATCTGTTCACAATGGTTGATGATTTAACACCTGCAATTTATGCAGTATGCTTTCAATCTTTTCTCACACAATGCACCTGTTCTCTCCAATGGGTACAATGAGGAGGAAATGAAGTTGGTGAAGGAGACGAGAAAAATTTGGGTACTGTTTAGAACAAAACCTTATATAGTTATCAGCTATCAAAGTTGCTAAACTTTCTTCTTGACTTTTATTTCTTCATTAATGGAGGCCGCCATCTAATCTCTGTAAAATACTTTTTTCTAAATGTCAATGCAGAATGACCCAAATGTCAAGGTGACTGCCACGTGCATACGAGTTCCTGTGATGCGTGCACATGCTGAGAGTGTAAATCTCCAGTTTGAGAAACCACTTGATGAGGTAAAACTGTTAAAACTGTCGGGCTGCTAAGCAAGTAAACCATTGCGCTTGACAACCAGATATCCAAACTCCTTGCCCTGTGAGCTATAGGTGCTCTTAAGCAATTCTGGAAAACATTCTTTTTTTATTTTTTAACCCAAAAATAAAAACAACCAAAAAATAAAAACAAATCCTATTTCCAAGATTAGTTATGCTAGAGTCTTTGAGCATTCCTATGCATTATCTTAAGTTAGTTGCCAATCCATTTACTTTAATTTTGTTATGACTCTTTATCGTCATATTTTAGTTTATTATGTATGCCTTTGTTGCCCTAGTTGTTATGTCAACCTTGTGGACTTGTGTTTTGTTGTTTGAATTTTAAGCCATGTACAAGAGAATATGTACAAGAGAAGATCATGAAACTTCCTCTGATCTCTCCCCTTCTTCTTGATAGACATTCTGCTTTCTTTGCATGCTGAGTTCATTTATGGTCATTGTGTAGGACACAGCTAGGGATATTTTGAAGAGAGCTGCAGGTGTAGTCGTCGTTGATGATCGGGTTTCCAATAATTTCCCCACCCCTTTGGAGGTGTCAAGCAAAGATGATGTTGCAGTCGGCAGGATACGCCATGATTTGTCACAGGATGGAAATCATGGGTAAGACTGAGCAACGTCACATTGTTTTTCCTACTTGTTTCCTTCCACACGACCCTTTGTACTAAAAGAGAAAACCCCAAACAGGTTGGACATCTTTGTTTGTGGTGATCAGATACGCAAGGGAGCTGCTCTTAATGCAATTCAAATTGCAGAGATGCTGCTGTAGTTTGGACATGATTCTGGAAATGAAGCCTCCAATGAGACATTTCTTCGTAGATGTGAATACATTCAGGTGGCAAGGTGAAGCGATTTTGACTGATTTATGTTGTATTATCCAAAGCAGTTATGAAGGAATTGACATTTTGTACTGAATAATATTATTTAAATTTTTGGTATGTAGTTATTTAATTTATGAGTAGACTTAGGAATCCCAAATTTTGTGTTCTAAAGTGAACCATTGTTAGAACATTTTTTCCTTCTTGAAGTGATGTTTATTGTCTTTTTGTGCTGCTTCTTATTGGTCTGTCCTTAGTCCATAGTGTTGATTTTCTTTTCCAGAAATCTCATGGCTTATCTCTAGCATGAAAAGTTTGGACTGATGTTGGTGGTAGTAATTGGCTGGATTTTATTTCAGAGATTTTCAAAATCAATTGATTAGCTTTCGTCCATTTTAGATCTCTATTTTACCCAAATCGTTGCAGCATCATTCTTCAGCACAAAGAATTGCAAGGTAGGAAGTCAAATAGGCATGCATGCACTTGATTTACCTAAAAGATTAGAACAAGTCTATAGACCACCCTTAAAAGAACTGAGAACCTATCATACATTCAATCCTCATTTTCTACTTGAGGTTCAGAAATTTGGACTGTATTAGGTACAAAAAGCGAGTCAAGAGGTGGCTTAATGTCGAAATTCATCGATACGGATTGAAACACAGATTTCCATACTAAACTCAGATCAGTCTGATAATAAGGCTCTTAGGGGTGGTAGTCTCAATATCTTTCTTCAGCATTCGGTTGAATCTTTTGCATAATAATATATCATTCCTCTTCAGGCTGTCTATTGGAACTCAAAGAGTATGTCTGATCTGGAACTGCATATCTGGAATGATTTTCCTTAGAAGTAGTTCAATAGCAGTGTCATTTCGTATGATACTTTATCTATTTGAAGAGTATAGTATGGAATGGCTCTTAGGGAGATATGAAAGAGCCAAAAGCTGATCATACAAGACACTATGACCAGCCACTACCCAATGCTTTCTCTTTCTAAAAGGAACCCCAAAAAAGCCTACTTCTGCTATGAAAAATCAACCAGAGATGGAAACTCAATCTCAAAGCCATATCCAGCAGGTTGAATAATATGCTACAACTCCTCCACTTGGACCGAGAAACCACAGGGACATTGTTTTGTCCGCACTGAGCTTTTTTCATCAAAACTCTTATCCGCTGTTGGAAGTACACGTTCATGGTCCTCATTATGAACTGATAATAGAGAATCCATCTTGGCATCTTGTAGATATCCCTGTGGACTTCCAACAGATTGCTTGTCTTCCCAATTATTAGAAGTCTGGGCTTCAGATAGGTCATCCCTTGCATGGATGTGTTCAGTGGCCTGTGAAGACAAACCTTCCCCATAAGTGTTGCTCATATGCCTGTGAAAAATAGCTTGCATTTCATTCCCCCCCCCCCAAAAAAAAAAAATTCTAAGGAACTCCATTCCTTGGAACATTTGGGTCCATACATCTAATATTGCATCTTTGAACTCAGTGTGCAAAAGACGATTCCTTCCAAAACAGGAACAGACCGGGGATTTCGGAAATCAAAATCAAACCCAACCATTGCAGGAGCAAAATTAATTTCCAGCTTCTTTGCAACAGGAACACTACTCTGGGTAGTCTCAGGTGCACCGTTCCAAGCGGAAAGGCACTTCTTGGACATCCACATGGCCATGTTCATTCTGGAAGGAAGTCCAAAACCAGAATACAGATTCAAATAAATAAATCATATTTTTATTTTTTGATGATATCATGAAGGAACATCACTTCTTCCTCATACAAAATTTTCCATTCTCATTGGTTAAAACTATAACAAAATAGAAAAATAAGAGAAGATAAAGAGAATCGATGTGTATTCTCTCCTCTTAGTAGTCCTCATTTATAGATAAAATAAAAAGTAAAATGATAGATCTAAGACTTCACAAGATAAGGAGTCTTAGTTACAAAATAAATAGGAGTTCTACATAACATGACAAGGACTCTGCCACTTTTCCAATGAGTCAATATCCTAGCAACCACTTATTTTTTTAATGCATCTCTGACGTATCTGGAATGAGCCTACGAATGTGCCCATGAATGAGCCAATGTTCTTCTATTTTCTGTTGTTCGCTAACAAAAACTAAGATAACAAAATATGGTGCATTCTAGGACATTATTTTGGATGACAAAATAGCCAAACCAGGAAAACATCATCTCCACAAAAACTGTCAAATGTATGGCTGCGAGTTTCTTAGGTGATTCAAACCTAATGAAGCTAGGATAACTGGAGCTAGATAAATTAAATGACTCAAGAAGTTGGAAGTCTCACAGAAATAATCCTTGAATACCCATCTTACAGAATTTAAATTTGCCAACGATCACAAACCCTCCCTCCTTCCCCTCCCACAAAGATAAAGTATCACAACTTTATGTTCAAGCAAGTGAGAACTACCAAATTTAAATAGTTTATACAATCAAATTGGGTAATGATTAAAAAAAATTCAATTTTATGTTTGAAGTTTTTTATTTTGCTTCACTTTGATTTTCCTTGCAACCAAATGAAGTTTTTGGGTTTTAGTTATCAAAGAACTTGTAAAAATTCCTGTAGTATGATGGTGGTGGTGTTGTGTTTGCCTCTCAGGTATTGGCAGACTTCTTTCTTAGATTTTTTATGCAAATCTCTTCAACCAAATTTTTACCAATTCTCACGTTTAGAAAAGGAACAGAAAAACCAGAGAGGTCATTGAGAAAAGAGAAATGAAGAGGGAGAAAGACTCTTGCTTCATGGTGCTTGAACAAGCGACCTTGGCTAAATAAGAAGCCAAACTACCTCATTTTACCCTTTTTTTTTCCTAGGCAGTGCTTGTTTCCATGTGAAATGGTGAGAAAAGTAAATTTTTTATATAAAAGAGGATTTTCCACCATTTATTTCATCGTAAAATATATTAAAAAAAAGACATTGGAAAATAGAATTTTACAATAAAACTAACAGGGCCAAAGTTAAAAAATTTTAAAGCATCAAAATGGATGGTTGATGGTGAATTCCGATTGATAATGAAGAAGAAAGAAGAAGAATAAGAAAGAGTTGTTGGTAGAATAATAGTTAACATGGATAGATAGGCCGAGACTGAGAATGTTTCCAAATCTTTTCGGGTGGAAAGTTTCAACTGAAGAGATTAATTAGACAATTAGACCATCTAAGAGTCAGGGCTAACCAATGGAATATTTGGGACATCCAGATAACATGCCAAAGAGCAAGTCAAGTGGGCTTCCATGAGGATGCGCCAATGTAGCCCAACTCATTGTGAAATCTTTCTAAGGGCCATTACCTAGTGTTGGTCCTGCTTACATAGGGTTCTTGGAGGGGTAAGTTTGGAAACTGATGCAATTGGAAAGTATGGGGGCAAGATGTTATTCTAGTGTTACAGCACCCTCGGATCTACAAGGTAAGAGAACTCTTGAAAGGAAAAAGAGATAATAGAAACTTCGTTATATAAATTCGAGCCGTCTTCTAAGAGACCCAACTCGTCGTCTATATAAGGAGAATGGATTATGAAAGGAAATATGGAAAAGGGAAAGAATTAAGTAAACTTGCAAAATATGAAAATCATGCACAAAAGTGGGAAAGCCACAACACCCTTAAGTGTGCATTAGCCTTCGAATCTTGGCCAATCGACTTTAGTCATCCATCATGCTATGGAGCATTAGTCATTCCAAAATTGGGGTTAAGGCGAATCAGTGTTAGCGTGTTGACCAAGTGCAAATCTATCAATCCAAATGATCCAGGAAATCCACGAAATGTTCTCTACCTCAAAGACAATCCTAATCTTTGGCTCCCTTTTTCTCCCGAAGAGTGGCTACCCTCAAGACTCGAATCCGAACATTTTCTCGAGTAGCCTGACCTTTTAGCATTGCTCCAAGAAATGACATTTTTTTTTTCATTGATAACCAATTGACATTTAGCTTGTTACAAGGTCACAATACCATTGCAAACACCCGCAAGGTCGGATGGTTAGTCCTTATTTGGTGAAGCATGGGCTGAAAGGTACATTTCAAATTCAATCCTCCTCTCTTGCACTTGTTCCCTACCTTAGTAGTATAATATAGAATAAGACCAATAAAAAAAAAATTTAAAAAAGAGGATCACAAGGTTGGCATGAGTGGGCCAGTGTGAAATTTGCACAGCCATCTCCGGTCTCCCTACTCAATTTTTTTAACCCTTAACAGATATGGTAGTACCTAAAAAATGAATCCCACTTGAAAAAAAAATGTAAAATTCACTAGCTTTTATTATTTGGGAATGACTTGAAATTTATTTTTCAATCTTGTTTTTGTCATGAATTGATCGATATTTAACCAGTGAGAGAGGTATATGATTTTTTATCACATAGACCCACCCACGTTTTACCAGGTGGCAAACAATTGTTTATTCATGACAAGGTCAAATTTTAAAATAAAAATTAAATTTTTCCTCTTTCCTTAAATTCTTATTCCATGGTTTTTGAAGTCATGTTCTATTCGATGGGTTTTTGTGTGTAGAATGGACAGGACTTTATTGGTCTTTGATCAAATTTGATTAAAGCAGTCAAGCAACTTGTCAAATATTAATGGCTTTTTATTACACATATAATAGTTGGTGCCAAAGATGAGTTCGTCTCTTATCTAGTACATGCATATTCGTGAGACTTGTGGCCCAAGCAAGGTGGCCAAATCTTTCCTATTTGGCTCATAAAGTGGTTGATTTGAATTTGGATATTAATTTGATCGTAATTTTGAAGTGTGTTCATAACTTTTAACTTTATGTGAGTCACGAAGTAAATTCTCAATTGATTGCTGCACACCCAGTTTTTTTTTTTTTTTTTTCAATGAATTTAGAGAGAGAAAAAATCATTGGCTAATCTTGAATGCAAAGAGGTGGGAAACTATAAAACACTTATATAATATGTATTCTTTCACATTATATATATATGGGATTTTCTTATTAACATTTTCTAAGGTGTAAAATATTTTAATATTTTATTTTTGTTGCCTTTTTAGTATGGTACATTTCTTTTTATTAATGGGGTAATTTTTACCATTTCACACATCTGTCAAAAAATCATGCAACATAATAATAACATTAGTAGAACATATAAAAAAATATTTTACCCTTGAATTAAAAGAAAATACAATTTTCTGTAGACACCTATAAAGGTGAAGGTGTCATTCAGACACTCCTTTTATATATATATATATATATATATATATATATATATATATATATATATATATATATATATACCATGGTTATTATTTTGGCATTTGGAGGAGTGATATAACAAATTTGACTGGTGAATATCCAGGAATTTTTTTTTTTTTTTTGGGTAGGAATATCTAGGAATTAATGGTCTGGTTTAGTCACATATTAAATTTTAATTTTAAATTGAATCATTTCTCATTCCTTTCATGGGATGACATACCTCCGAAATATGTCCATACACCCTTCTATGTAGTCCCATGCACATTATTTGTGGACCATTCCGATTTGACCTGAAGATTGAGATGTGAATAATTGACCATGTATGAAAATTTTCATCCACTAAATTTTGGCCCTATCCAAATTGCCAAGTGGCTGAAATGATACATATTTATAAAATGAGGGCTTAACAAATGCACAATATTTTTGAGGGTGGTTTGAAACATTGTTCAAATCAAACCCAAGTCCCACATCCTCTTCTCCTAGGAGTTATGGAGAAGGATGATTCTCTCCTGCTGATGACTAACACGTGGGTGTCGACTGCATTTGAGCCCTCTATCTGAGTCGATAAGTGAGCCGACAGAGGTGTCGACTTATGCATCGACTCGGATGGAGGGCTCAGATCCAGTCGATACCCATGTATCGGACATCGGCTAGAGGGAGTCACCCTCCTCTCGAACCCTTGGGAGGAAAGGATTTGAATACCCTAGCTGTTCCATTAAATCTGCATGAGATGTGCAAGTTTACAAAATCAGTTTTCTTAACTTTTCTTTATTTACATTTTTCATACAAGATCTCAAATCCCTAAATTTCATGTAACATGTTGTCATACTTCTATTCAAATTTCAAGCCATATGTAGACCCATTTAAGTGATTGTTTTCCTCTTAATTTTTTTAGCTTCTAGGGGTGTCAACGTGTTGGTTCGGGTCAAATTGGTATCGGACTTCATAGGACTTGACAGAAACATGTCCATTAAGAGATTTGGGCTAGGTGGACTGCATTGTACACATTAATTAATGAGCCAGTTCAGATTGAAAACCTAGTAAAAAACCCATTAAGACCATCCAGAAGGCTGAAATAGTGCAGATAGGATTTAATATTCAGTCTAATTCGGTCTGATCTGGGCCATTATTAGGTTTGGGTTAATCGATCCAATTTTTAAAACCAGTTTCTAACTAGCCCCGGTCTGACCAGAACCTATAGGATATACTATACCTCAACCCAAAATATGTCCAATAATAGTTCAATCCAAATCGATTTTTAATTAATTCAAACTGACTCGATTCGAACTATCGATTCGATCCCAAAATTAACACCCCTGTACCCAACACTCGTTCACTGATTAATTTATTTTTCTCTCCTTTTATTCCCTCCCACCTGTCCAAAATCCCTTTTATTCCTTATCACACCAATTCCAATTCCGTTTGGAGGAATCAGTTGGGATCTATCCAATACAGATAAAAAAACACCTTCCTTTGGATCAGTGGGTTAGTCAAGATGGTCGACGAGTGGCTACATGCTACCGTATTATATTGGTGGAAAAAAATATTTAATCAAATCAAATGGTGGCAACCGGCCA
>CM053273.1:73747251-73814462 GCA_028583415.1 Protea cynaroides
GGGTCAAAAGGGTTTGGTTCGGGTCACGGATTTGGTTCGGTTCAAACCATAACCGGGTTTTCTTTATCCGGTTCATATTATTGAACCGGGTTGAACCGAAACCACTAAAACCCTAATTTCATTAGATTTAACCAAAGATTCCCTCAAATTTACAAAAATTGCCATCCTTAAAAAATTTTCTCTTCCTCTCTTATCAGACCACCGAACCTAGCAACGGCGGCGCCAGGGATGTGCCAGAATATCCGGCACTCCCAAACTAATCCGGTGAAGAACCGGTCACCGCCAGAACACCTCCACATGGCCGGAGAGATAGAGAGAGAAAAGAGGGATTAAATCCCATGGCAAAACGCTGCTGCGCATATGGGGGCTGGCCTGCTGCTCCTTGCGCGGCGGGCTGGCCTCGACAGCCTGCTGGCTGCGCATGGCCACGGCAGGCTGCTGCTTGGCTGCCCCTTATGGCCTTGCGGCAGCCTGCAGATCTGAAAATGGCTGGCTGCCGCAAGGAGCAGCGGCGGCTGGGCAGATTCTGCAATGCCCTGCTGCTCCTTGCGCGGCCGGCCAAACATATAAAACATTTTTTTTTTATTCATTAAAATCGATTCTAAAATCAGATCGGTGGATGGGTGGCTGAAACCCTGCTCTGATACCAAATGTAAGAGTTTACCATCCCTACACTGAAGATTAATGCGGAAGATAAATACCTCCAGTGTGACTTGTTCCAACCATTGTCCGTCCAACCGATGTCTTCTTCTTGATCTACCTTGATATGACCTGGTGCACAGAGAAAAGAAAGAGAGAGGGAAAAGAGGTAGGGTTTTCGTGGTACTCCTTAATCTCGACAAAGAGAATGTAATGGAAATTCTCTGATTGCTTAAGTGTACACAGGACCCACCCTTGGGTTATTTATAGGCCAATCGCCTCCTCCCATTAAGGATCGACGGTGATCTGGGTGCCACATGTCACAGAGATCCTAATGTTAATCATCCATCTTATATGGGGCCAGGTGGCATGTGGGCCACCCAACTTACACTTCCTGCTTCCAGCAGCGGAGAACAATACGACAGGACCTGAACAGGAGACGAGCTGGATCCTATTTCTTCACTCAAGTCGTAAAGGTCAATAGTGCTCGCTCTCTCCTTCCTTGCTAGTCCAAAAACCGTGCTCTCTCCTTCCGTCCTCTCCCACTGGTGCTGCAACAAGACTCTCCCCCATGGTCGCTGGTAGCAGGTAAGAACTTTCTCCTCTCTCTTTCTCTTTGTTTCTTTTTCTGAAAAACCTTGACAATTGCCATCTACTTAATCACAGAATCTCATCAATTATTCGATGCATCGGCACTGATTAAAACAATACCCTTGCTGTTATTTTCTTTTATTAATTGTAATAGTCAGGCTGCATTATGAAATATTGATTCCAGTCCTGTTTTCTTTATGTTTTTCAGTTCTCTAGCAAGTATAGGACTACCATTCGCTTGTCGATGGGAAGTCCTCTTTCCTTTTCCTGTTCTTTTCTCCACCCCCCCCCCCACCCCCCCTTGTCTTCTTTGATCAGATTTGTTATCAACGGATTGATGATTCTGATGCAACATTCCATAATACTAAAGAAAACACGGTTGGTGATTCATTTACCCAAAGCATTTGTAATACTTTTTCGATCTATTAGAACTGCAGTTATGTATCAATTATATTTTATGAAGTCTAAATACATATATATATATATATATATATATATATATATATATATATATATATATATATATATATATATATATATTCATGTAATGAAAAGTAAACACTTGTTATATATTTTTTTTAAGTTTGAATTCTGTACTAGTTCATGAAAAGATTTTAGCGGTAAGCCAAAGAAAACCTCTATAGTACCACACGTGGCGCCCCCCCCCCCTCTCTCTCTCTCTTGTTTCTAAAGTTTCCTAGTAAGAAGGATACAATTATTTCTCTTTGAAAGAAGTTGAATATAAAATTTGAATTTGAAGAATATTGATGCAATGCTTTTGAAATCCATTACTTTTAGTAGGGAAAAAACTTTATTCGGAACAACCATTGTGTCTTACCTATAGGCTCACAAATCAAACATGGGGGTCCAAATTGAATTAACCCGAGCCCCAAGATCACTTCACATATAACAGGTGACTTAATATCCATCATTGCATGAACTGGAAACAAAAAGAACCAATGTAGCAATGAACTTGATTGGTTACTTATAAGGGTTTATAATTTTAGCAAAAGTAGCATAAAAGTTCTTTAGGCTTACCTATGGTTGGATGTATATGTTTACTTGTCCTTGTGATTTGATGACTCAGATAAAATAATTACAATGTATGTCAAGTCATATGGACCGAGCAAACTTAACCTAAGCATCAGATTTCCAGATAAAATAATGAATGAACAGAGAAGGGCTTCGGAAAGAGTATATCAAGTAACCTAGTATGTAGAATTACAAGATATTGTTTTCTTAAAAAGTCAATTGTTTTGATTTGTCCATTCTTTTGGGTATTCTACTGATTTCATGCATGATCCACATGCTGACTTTAGGTTCTTAGGCAGGGGGACAGCAAGCCCAACTTTACTGGATTCTTCTTAGTGAATCATGGTTCCCCCTTTAGCGTTTAAATATTAGGAATCTTCAAAAAATGTTAGAATGAAGTTCTAGCATACTTGGGCTTTATGGGCTGATAGGGATTCAGTCACTTTTTAGATTCCACCTCTTTCATTTAGTTTCAAAATAAGTCCCTTCTACTTCAGATCCAGTAGTCATTAATGGAGGGCAATTTGGATATAGCAATTGGATGGTTTACATCTGGAAGGTGGAGGTCCTGGGAGGTTATCCCAACTGATAAGGGAAGCTGATCTTTAGTATCTCTGTTGCCATTCCATGAAAGCCTCATGAAATTTCTCTTGTTTGTTGGGTAGTTTGCTGTTTACAGTAATACCATAATTTTGTCTTTCTTGGAAAACCTGTTATTCATTAAAAGGAAAAAAAAATAAAAAATCTCACTCTAATCTGTGCTTTGATTGGAATATTTAAGTTAAGATGAGTTAGAGAATCTTATTTTGAAATTTGTGATGTATGATGAGCCAAAACTACAGCTTATCATGTTCTTTTTTGGTTAATCTCTTTTCCTGTTAATAAAGCTCCTCTTATTTGTGTCAGAAGGTTGAGAGTCAAATTTATTGAGCCTTAGTATTTGTATGACATGGGACTATGGAGGGATCATAGACCGCTATATCAACTCAGTGCACACATTGCTTAAGACGTATGTTACATGGATATAAGCATGGGTGTCAGAATCCGATGCAAAAAAAAAAAGGGGTGTTGGACTTGGCAAAGCCCCAAAAATATGATTCAGGTATATATATATATATATATATATATATATATATATATATATATATATATATATATATATATTTTTTTTTTTTTTTTTTTTTAAAATACTGAAAATTCATTTCATATCAGGCATGTGGATATAAGTAGTTATGTTAGTGTAATGGAAGGATCAACTGTTTATGACTAATAAGCATTTAGCTGTTCAGAGAAAGAATAACTAATAGTCATGTGTTCATAGATCTGCAAGGTTTTATAGACAGAACAGGTTATAAAAGCAATATTTGGTAAAGGAGAATACCTATAGGGCTTTAGTTACACATCTATTGGTCTAATTGGAAGTCGGCAAAAAATAGTGTCTTCAATTAAGGCGAGTAAGCTACTGAAAACAGAAGAGCTCAAAGAGACTGGTTACATCTAAATTCAGCAGTACCAGTAGCATGCTAAATACTGAGCTATAGAAAATATAAGATACATATCTGCAAGTATTCGAAAATGACAACTGATCAAAATAAAAGCCAAGAAATTCTGTGGCCTTTACTGCTACCGCAGCTATAAATTAAAATGGTTATAAGATGCCAAATAGTGAAACATACAATAGCTTTAGCCTCCCATATTGTTGAGGTATATCATAATTCAATGCAGAAAATACTTATCATAGATTCATTTTTCAGGGGATTTTACAGCAGCAATCTACCCTTTCAGATCTGAAATTAAAAGTTAATGGGCAAAAAGAAAAAGAAAACCAAAAGACAGAAAAAAGGTTGCACACAACATGCAACGATCCACTACAATAACTTCCATATGGTAAGACTGTGTTGGTATCATTTTTATTTTTGATTTTTGTTCAAATTTATAGTTTTGAAGGGGTTTGACATAATTTATGAGTGCTATTTATGAAAAATAAAAATAAAAACAAGTCAAAATTCAAAAAGAGGTTGAGACCTCTTTTTATTTTTGGTCAAAAATTATTTTTGTTGTGTTTTGCGCAAAACACTTAAAACATGTGTTAAAATAAAGGGTTAAAAAAGTAATTTAGTTTCCTTTTATAAAACCACCACAAATCAAACCCTCAAGCACTCTTCTCGTTGACGAAAGGAAGTAAAGCGCAAAGACGCAGACCAGCAACTTCGTCCTAGAGACGGCTCTGACGGCGACGATGACGACGATGACAATCATTCCAACGGAGGCGACGTCATTTCTCCAAAGACAGTTCCTGGTTTGATTTCTTTCCATAATCCCTATGTATTTGATGTGTGTTCTTTTAGGATTTCATTCTTCTCTCAACTCCTTCTCTTTCATCATGGTCTC
Source organism: Protea cynaroides (assembly GCA_028583415.1). Lineage (NCBI taxonomy): Eukaryota > Viridiplantae > Streptophyta > Magnoliopsida > Proteales > Proteaceae > Protea > Protea cynaroides. The sequence goes on from CM053273.1 coordinate 73,751,905, forward strand.
TTGTCTCCATTGAAACAGTTGTCGCTGTCTCCCTTATTTTCGTTTTTATTATATAATTTTTCCTGCTTAATGTTTTATCTCCCCTCTCCTATTTTTTTCTTTCCCAATTGTGATTGAATCACTTGACAAAGGAAGAGGAATAGATGCTCCATGGCAGAGGAAGAGGAAGACTTTCAAAATTATTTTTAGACATAGTATGCCAAATCTGTTTTTCATTCTATCATCTATTTTTATTATAGCTACCAAATAATATTTTATTTTTGAACAAAAATAATTTTCAAAATAATTTTTGTTAAATAGATAAAAAACGAAAACAAAAATGATACCAAACATAGCCTTAATTTTAAGGAAGCACATAGATAGTTAGCAAATTGACACTTGCGAAATGATAGTAAATTGCACGCATCAGTCCCACTTCATAAATGAGGTGGATTAGGCTGCATAAATGAGGTGGTTTAGGTTGCTTGGGGCAGGGATCGACATAGAGCACGTTGCTGACATGGCAAGAAATGGGGAAAGGGAGATTGGTGGAAGAAAGAAAAGGTGATGCGTTGTCGTATGGTCTTGGAAAATCAAACTCTAGTAAACGACAAATCGAAGTTGAGGAAAAGGAAAAACCCTATAAAACAAGTGGGGAAGGGGGTAGAGCCAGGAAAATTAATTTTCTGTACATATAAATAAAAGGGCTTATGACATAACTGATGCTTTAGTCAAAAGAAGTGCAAATGTGCAAGAATAGACACCCTGACCATTTGAGATTGCTATCCATTAAAGTTGTATTTTTTTCCCATCTTTTTGATATTTTCATTCTTTTTCTGGGGACGCAACCTTGTTTTAGTTTTTATTGACCTTTATGAAGTAACATTATTATAAAATTTCCATTTTTTATCTTGTTAGTTTCTCCATATTGTGTTGATCTTTTGTGACGGAATGCAATTCTAAAGTTCCATGTTTCCATCTTGTTAGTTTTTCCATTCTTATGTCAAAATTTCTTGCCATTTGTGATGGTTCGGCAACTGATAGGTAATGGTATATGACAACTTAAACTACTCTTTTGATTGCAAGGCAACTTAATTGGTCAAGGGGTTAAAGATTTCTGTGAAGAAGGGCCTCCTATAATAAATGAAATTATAGGCTGCATTTTTATGTGGGATGTTCTATGCATCTTTTGTTATATAGTTGGGCATTATGTTTTTGGAACTGACACCTGCTTCCAAGAAAAAGTTTCTGTAGTTCTTTTGATAAGCTGTTCTCTATATCTTCTTCTACTGCTAAATTTTGCTCATAAAAAATGTTGGCTTGTTTTTTTTTTTTTGTTATCTTATTGTTTAACAATTGTGCTTTGTGCAATTTGTGTTCCTTTTAGTTTTGTATACGAGTCTTTAGCTCCAACAGGTAGAGCACTTGGGGATTCCCCAAGAGATGGTGGTTCAAATCCATCAAGACTCTTTTTGACTTATGTTGTAAATTCCTATGGTATAAGTGCAAATTACTTGAATCATGAAAGATAAAACTATAAAAGGAAACTCTATGGTTGTTTTTGTTAAAATTAGAACATGCAGAACGAAGTTTATCCTATAAATACAGGTTCAGTACTCTTCTTTAAAAACCCAAGGTTAAAAATTCACATCCCAGTATGAGAAAGTAGGAGAAGAAAAACAGTTCTGTCTATTGTTTTTCATTATACAACCCCATATCCTTTTCCAATAAAGCAAGAAGGGGAAGGAAAAAAAGCTCATTAGTGATAATGAAGATCAACTTCTTTACATCCGGAATGAGAATATTCAATGTATATAATTAAAAAAAAAACTTTTTTAAGGTGACAAAAAAATAACACAATTAATTGTGAAGAAATCATTCTCTCTACCTACAAAAATTATAACCCCACACAGATTCTTCTATATATAGCACTTGATATCCTCATTACTACATAAATGTGTACAAGTGCACCCTAGCTGCATCATTTTGCCGCTGGACCCTGAGCCATCAGAGTAAAGAAAATGTAGTTGAGCTTCTCCATCTTCTTAGCATTCTGTGCCTTGTCCTTCAATCTCTTTCCAAGACTGTTAGTCAGTAGTCACATATGGCATACTAATATTTCAGTGGTATCCATTTTGTTTTGAACCTTGTATGAGTCTGTGCAAGAAAGAGGAAATCCTTAGTTGGCCCACTTATGCAGTTGGAAGTCGGAACTCCAACAAACACTTTTTAGTAAGGGTATCAATATTGGGCTCGAACCGGTAGCCCAGACCTAGTCGGCCCGAACTAACCCGAACCCAACCCGGACCGAAGGCTTTATTGGAGTTTGGGCTGCGGGGTCTATTCCTTTTGCAGCCCTGGTTGCATGTATAATTTTTTTTTTTTGCTAATTTTTCTTGTGGAATTGATGTTACGAAAGGATTATTTATTTAAGGTAACAAATCCATGGCAGTTGAAACCATCGCTCATCAACAAAAACGATTATACATTAATTTGTAACAAGGGATTAATAGAAGATATACCACATGTCTATCATATTTATAAACATGGTGCTAAATCCATGTATCAGACACAATATCGGCCACGTTCAAAATCGATTTGACCTGGATGTAATTGGTGTACAAATTAAATGGGAAACCAATGTGTCCGATCTTATGCAACATGGCCGTGCAGTAACGGTCGCAAGGCCCTGCAACCATGGGCCACGACCGCATGGCCATGCAACCCCGGGCTTATCCCATTGTCAATTGGGATATACCATCGAATACTCTATTTCGTAGTAACGCTATCTTGATTATAGTCCAAAAAAATAAAAATTGTAATCCTAATCAAACATGTGGTTGGTTATGAGTCAACCTTTTCCCCTATGGTTAACATGTAGTTAAACTTGTGGAAATTGGATCAACTAATATAATTGTAATTCAATTTGTGATCCCTGGATTATATTGTTAATAAATGTGATACTATAATCAATGAGACATAGCAATGATTCTATGATTTGTCAATTTTGATTTATATTATTCAGAGTTGTGATACTATAGTTATTTGGCATATACTAGTGAACCCAAACTCGTAGAATATAACTATGTTGAATAAATTAGAAAAAAAAAAAAAAAAAAAAACCACTTTGCTGTGGCAGCAATGCCGAGTCGGTGGATCAATAAATGGAATTATAAAGTTTGTCTTAACGTTAAATATTTGTATGAAAAATAGAAAATTAACAAAATCATTAAATTATTATATATGGGAGATTTTACAATAAAACAAACATGCCATACGAATTTTCCAATCTGATTTTTCTTCTTATACTTTCCAAAACCCATCTTCTTTATATTTTGTTTACCAAAAAAAAAAAAATCTCTTCTTAATATTTTCTTAAAATTTTTTTTTTCTCATACTTACTATAATCCATCTTATTAATATTTTCTTAACAAATCTATCATTATTATTTAATTAGGAAAACTAATCATTAGGCAGCCCACTCCATCCCTTCTATATATAATTTAGAAAAAATTTCATATATACCGCATCAAGGATTGTTAATATCATCTACACCCATAAGATTGCAAAAACATCACCTAGGTCCACTTAACTGATGGAAATCACTAAAATTGTTGAAATACAATTTTACCCCTCATATTATAGATTGAAAAATTAAAAAATTATGTTAATTTACTAATTTGACTTTCAAATCAAATTTATATTTTTTCTCCCTCTTCCCTTTTCATGTTTTCTCTCCATTTCAAGGCAAGGGCCCAAATCTTGCTGCTAAGAGATGGCTAAGAGGAGGCCTTCTTCCTCTTGATGTTCTTCAACAGAGATGCTTTTGACCTCTTAAAAATCTTCATTGGCAAACTTCCACTTGTTTGGATCTACCTCTCTAAAACCCTGCCGAAGTTAAATTGAATATCAAACAACTCATGAAATCAATAAGAAAATTGAAGAAAATGAGAATCAGCTAAAATATCTGAAGTAAAAAAATCAAAGATTGTATACTCTAGGCAATTCATGAACCCTAAATCAAAAAAAAAAAAAAAAAAAAAAAAAAAAAAACAACAACAACAACAACGATGAGGTGTGGTGGATGAAGAACTTACCTAAAATTACCCGTCTTTTGGCCATCTTTGGTAGGAATGGAGGAATGATGATGACCAAAACCAGCATGTTGAGGGAAGAAATCCATGGCTAGGAAGTTCCGATTCGTTGACATCGTTGCCTCAGAAATTCTTGTAGCTTCAGATGATATCTCCAAGTTCGGTAATAGATTCATTGTCATCACTGTTTGAGGACATGTTTCAGGTTTCCTTGAGAGAAGTAGAAAAAAAAAATTCAGATTCACTTTCTGCCTTCATTCATGAAATTACCATAAATGAAACTAAAGCAAGAATATGTTGATCTGCACAAAGATTCGGAGAAAAAAAAAAGGAAATAGCAAGATCTGCAGAAAAATAAGGGATGGATTTGGGGATCTTCGATGGAAAAGCAAAAGCTTCGATTCAAAGAGACTACTCCAAAAACAAAGCGACTCTCTGAAAACACTAGAATAAAATCGAGAAAAATGAAACAATAAAAGCTGGAATTAAAACATTACTTTCCTAAAAGACCATCAAGAAAAGCTATTTCTTATTGAAAAGAAGAAGAGTAGAACTACGATTAGGAGAAAGTAAACACAACTACGATCTAAGAAGAAGAACCAGATTCCATAGCAAGGAGTTCAAAAAGTAAACACAGCTATGATCTAAGAAGAAGAACCAGATTCCATAGCAAGGAGTTCAAAGACATGAAAAAACGAAAGGGGTTAGAGATTCTGGGGGTAGGGTAAAAATTGAAAAAAAAAGGTATAACGGTCTTTTAACTAAGCCAAACGGGTATTATCGTCCTTAAAATATTTCAATCCACCTGATGTTAGCATCTAACGGGAATCAACTAATGGAGTGGACTTCTTTGATTACCCCAACAAAAGTTTTGGGGTGTAGATGATGTTTTTGCATTTTTGTGGGCGCAGATGATGTTAGCAATCTTTGATGGGATCTAGATGAAATTTTTTCTATAATTTAAGTATACAGACTTAAATACCCTTTAAATTAAAATTTATAATCTAATAAAGGATTTTTATAAACAAACTGAAAATGTCCATTTTGTCCTATCTATTCCAACTTTCATATTCAATTATCATGTTTTATTAATATTTTTACTTTTTGTTATGTTTTCAATAACAGCATCCTTTTATATATATATATATATATATCAGTTCTTTTCCTCAATTTCTCTTGAAAATAATTTCCATCCATTACAAGATGTTTTGTTTGGAATAAATCATACATAATTTTAAATTATTTTTCAGTAAGATTATCATATGTGACTCTGCCGCTGATCCATGAAGCCCATCTAAAGAAAATTCATCTTTCAAATCCGTCGAAAGTCTTGTTTCTAGAGACACACTTACCAAGAATCTAGGTTGTTTAATTAATTAATTATTTTACCAAAAAAATTAATTATGTAAATTATGGTTGAAACTTACGTATTAGGCTAAGAAATTTAATAATAAATCTAGATTGGATAACTGAATTAACTATATATATTCTAGAATGTAGAACCTCCTATATACATTGCCAACGTAAGGGAGACTGAATAGAGACAACTAGTGTATTAGAGGACATTCTCTAACATGCGTATACCACCATATTCATAAAACATCATTTCCATCTCAATTTGTCTCTTTTGATCCTTTTGATGTTGATGTGTGTTGTAAAAAAAATGTAGACCATGTGCGGTCTATAGGTTTAGTCTCCTATCGAGTGTGTGTGTTTCTCTGAATGTATGACATTTTGTGATGTAATGAGTTAACTAACCCTTGGTGTTGGCATGACTTGTCCATGTCAAGGTTATAAATCCAGGTACTAGACGTAGCAACGGCCATGTCCAAAACTGATTATTTCATTGATTGGATCATATCAGATGAAGTGTATTGATCCAAAGGGATATTGACATATGATTAAATAGGATCGAATCAGAAATCGACGTGCAAAACCTATCGAAAGTCTTGGTTCTAGAGACAGTTGCCAATAATCTAGGTTGTTTAATTATCTAAGACTCTCTTTAGTATAGGTTTTATATTTTATTTTTTTTAATAATAAATCATTTATAAGAATAAATTATGAATCATAAATAATAATAGTTTAATACCACTAGAAAAAAAAAGATTATCACAATAATGATAAACATATTCTAACCTATTTGTTGATTTTAGATTATGTCAGCACCCCGATTTTGTCACTGCGGGGATCTCCGCTCTCTTTGGAGTACCATACGCAATGAGAGAGTTGTAAAAAAAAAAATAAGAAAAAATAAAATATAATAATAAAAAATAAAAATAAAACAAAGATATATAAAAATAAAAAAATAATAATAATAATAAAAAAGAAAAATAAATGGTATATATATATATATTTTTTTCGTAAAATGAAAAAGGGGTGGAGGGCAATTTGGGTATAAAATGAAAAAAAAAAAGAACAACAATCCCGATCCCTAAAAGAAGGGATCGAAGACTAAAAAAAAAAAAAAAGAAATCGGGGGAGGAGAAGAAAAGAGGAACAGAGAGATGGAGAGAGGCGGTGAGGGAGAGAGTTGTAGGGGAAGAGGCGAGGTCGACACCTCAACCCTCCTCCCCGAAATCCCTCCCCCAAAAGCCTTGTCTCCGGCTTCTCCCCAGCCACCTTAGCTCCTTCATCCCCCCCCCCCATCGACACCTCATCAACCGGGGGTTGCCCAGAGAACAAGGATAAAAAGGAGTGAGAACCGAAGAGGGAGGGAAAAAGGGAAAAAAAAAAAAAACCAGCAGGGAGGAAAGAAGAGTAGAGGAAGATAGAGAGAGGAGCAGAAGAAAGAGAAGAGGAGCAGAAGAAGAAGAAGAAGGCGGCGGCAGCTGCGAGAGGAGGAAGAAGAAGTAGCCGAAGAAAGAGAAGAGAGGAAAAAAAAAGAAGAAAAAAATAGAGAGAGAAGCACCTCCATCGCTGTAGTTCGTGGAGGAGAGGAGCAGAAGAAGAAGAAGAAGAAGAAGAAGAAGGTGGCGGCAGCGGCGAGAGGAGGAAGAAGAAGTAGCCGAAGAAGAGAAGAGAAAAAAAAAAGAAAAAAGAAAAAACCAGAGAGGAAGGGCGGACAGTTGCAGCAGGCGAGAGAAACCAGAAAAAAAAAATACACAGAGCGGAAAGAAGAGCAAAGAGGGTGTGAGAGGGAAAGAAGAGCAGAGGAGCAGAATAAAGAGGAGAGGAGCAGAAGAAGAAGAAGAAGGCGGCGGCAGCTGCGAGAGGAGGAGGAAGGAGGCAGCACAGCCGCCGCCGCCGTGAAGGAAGGAGGACAGGAGCTGAGAGGAATTTTTGTCTTCCTCCCTCTCCTTTCCAGCGATCTCGGTCGACAGGTGAGTTCATTACATTTTTTTTTTGCTGCTGCTCTTTTCCTTTTCCGGTAATGTATTGAGTTCGGGTTTGCATTTGGCCAAAGTGGTCCTTTATTGCTAGTCCGGTTGGGTTATTCCTAATTTGGTTGTGTAAGACCCGTATCAAACTAACCCGGTCTTACCACCTTGAACCAGGTCTACCCATCATGGTCGAGCCAAATGGATCAAGTACGTGAGGGAGATCGTGATCCCAGGTATTAAACTGACCCAAAAACACTAAAATAAGGGGGAGGGTCACATACCCAGCAAGGTAGGGTCGGACCCCCCAGTATAAAAGTCAGACCCTAAGTTTTTAACCGGGGGTCGGACATTTTAGAACCAGGGGTCGATGGGATCTCCGACCCCCTCATCGACCCCCAGTCTGCCGACAGAAACCGTGAATTAGGAAATTTCCAAATTTCAATGAGATTCTTTTCTAATCTCAATGGGACTTATTTTGAGAGTTTCTACTCTATAAATAGGATGTCCCTAAGCCTCTTTCACTCATTTTAGAACCCTAATTGGATTGAGAGAAAGAGAAGAGAAGGAGAAGAGAAAGAGAAGAGAAGGAAAGTGGAGAAGAAGATCAAAGAGAAGGCTTCAGAGAAACCAGCCTAATTCTCAGGTATGGATACTATCTCCATGTAATTCTACAGACCTTAGAATAGATAGTGAAGAGGATGTGATCTAGAAAAAACCCAAATCATCTATCCATGGTTAGGTTTTCATGGAAAACCATGGGGAAGATCATAAAAATTATGTAGGTGAATAAACTATGGTTCTAAGTCATAGAACATGTATGTAATGGATTGTAGAAGCAAGCCATAGGACCCAAACACGAAGGAATGGACTGTAGGATGAAAATTCGACTAAACCCACAGGGGATCGCACGGGGGGTCGATGGCCAATCCACCCTACCCGGACCCTAACAATCGACCCCCGGTGTTCGAGAAGTCCAGTATTCCGGGTGGTAGCACCCAGGGGTCGATGGAACCTCGACCCCGGCATCGACCCCCCAATTAACAAAGATGCTTTTTTAAAATCAGAATTAATTTTAATTAAATTCTATCGACTTGATTAGGTTTTCTAGTGATATAATATTGATATTTAGTTGATTCTTAAAGCTTGAAAGAGGATCTACGATCAAGCAAAGGTGAGAGAACAAGACCTAAACTAATTGATTAATAATAAACTGTTTTATTCTTGAGTCCAATGCCATGATTGATTCTATGCGTGTATGCTTATTATGTGCATTCAACATGTCATCCAATATTTCTATTATTACTGTTCATGCATATTTAAATTATTGTTATAACATGATGATGATGATGATGATAGGAATATGCATGTGAATGTATGTGTGTGGTTGGTGTGCTTGATGCGAGCGAGTATCAAGGGGGTGTCATAGGCCCGGCCTCAGCACTCTAGCTCTATCTCTAACTCAAGTCTTATCCACTGACATCTTCGTATCGCCATTACCTTAGCAGAACTATTACGTCGTAGGGTATGAGGGGAGGTGGTCTCGGACCGTGTAGTCTCTGACTGCGTCGGGGGCCTTAGCCCTATCTCTATGGACGTATTGAGGGATCTTTGGGGTGAGACCTTGGATACACCGATTGGCATTAGGATTGGTTAGTTGCGAGCCCGTGCCATAACCCTCGCCAGCAGGGGCTTACGTGTTTATATGGGCAACTGGTACAACAATAAACGTAACCTTTGCGTGTACATTGTCCATGGTGGGTGCATGTGGGACGACAATAAACGTTACCTTTAGGCGGCTTTACACACTCGTGTATAGAAGTGCGGCGTCAATAAATGTAACATTTGGCCACCTATCCTTTCTATAGCACATTGCAAACTTATTTATCAGACCAAAGATATGAATTGAATGCATGCATATGTTTGTTGCATTGTTTTGTTTGCTCACTGAGCCATGATATGTGCTCACCCTCTCGACGTCGAATATTTTTAGTTGATGATGCAGGTACTACGGTCGAAGATTATATGAGTGCTCCGATGTACGCGTGTATTGCTGCAATGGAAGTCAAAAACTTAGTGGATACGCATGACTCTTCATGCGAGTGCAACTCATGCGTATTCGATTAGATTTTTATTTGAATTTATAAAGGGATGTAATTGATATTCTATTTATTTATGTCTCAGTTGATACAACAATAACTTAATATTTTAATTATGATTATTACAGTTAGATTTCTCAGTTCATTTACTATAAGACTTTCGCTATTGTGTATTTATTCTGATTATGGTTGTCGATGTGCATGATTTTATTTTTAATGGACATAGCCTATTAGAGATCCTAGTTGAACCATTGGTTTATTAGCGGTTCATCACACTGTTCTGAATGATGCAGAATTAGGGTGTGACAACTTGGTATCAGAGCATCTCAGGCCTTGTCTGTGGAACCGTATACTTCCACAAAAAGTCGTGAACTGAGATAAGATAAATATTTAAAAGTTGTAATAATAACACACTATAAGCATATGTGTTGTTTGAGACAAAATAATGCATCTATTAGATAAGGAACAAATTTTTATATACAACCAAAGGGAGAACAAACATTTATATATATATGATTAAAGCAGAGTACAGTCCACAGTCCGGACAATTACTCTGAAGTACAAAAAGAAAGATAAAAGAAATACATCAAGAAGCTGGAGGTGATGGGGGAGGCGGTGCCTCACGGTCTCTATCATAGTCCTCAGCGTAGACTCTAGTCAACCAAACTATCTGAGTCTGGGTCGTCTGGAGACTAGCTGTGAGATCAGCCACCCGTTGATCAGTCACACGCTGAGCATCCCTACGCTCTCCCACCCGCTGATCCGACATGTGCTGAGTAGCTAGAAGCTCTGCTGGTCCGACACGCGTTGAGCAACCAGAAGCTCTCTCACCCGCTGATTGGACAAGCGCTGAGCCTCTAGAAGCTCTCCCATCCTCAAGTCAGACATATGTTGAGCCTCTCAAATCTTGTGCAAGATCCCCATCATGTCACCAAAAGGAGCATATGAAGGACCAGCTACATGCGAAGGACCAACTGAAGAAGACGGACCAACTCCTATAATATGACTAGGTGATAGAGGAGGTATGGCATCTACATCCTTCTCCTATCTCTTGGTTTCATATCCTCATTATCTGACACAGTTCTGTTTGTTAAAACTACAAACAACCATCATATTTATATTTTGATCTATGTAGATAACATCATTGTCACAGGCTCAAGCATAAGAATAATTCAACAGTTGATTTCCACACTAGGTTGCAAGTTTGCAATCAAAGACTTGGGAAGCCTGAATTATATTTTGGGGATAAAGATACTTCGAAATAATTCTATCTTGCATTTATCCCAAACAAAATACACCTTAGATCTGCTACATCGAGCTCACATGGAAGCTGCTAAGCCTATGCCAACACCAAGTTCCATAGTGGCTCTCTTTCATGAACCATCCACTGCATTGACCGATCCAACACTATACAGAAATATCGTTGGAGCTTTGAAGTACTTAACTCTCACCAGACCTGATATTTCATGCTTGGTCAATCGAGTTTGTCAGTTCATGCACTCTCCCTCCAATGAGCATTGAAGCTCCGTCAAACGTATTCTAAGGTACTTAAAAGATTCTGTGGGTTTCAGAATTCAAATTTATGCTACATCCACCATGGACCTCCAAGTTTATACTGATGTCGACTAGGCTGGCAGTACCCACGATTGAAGATCAAAAGTGGCTTCTATCTTTTTCTTGGTTCTAATCTCATCTCATGGAACTTCAAGAAACAACATATGGTGGCTTGATCATCAACCGAGGCTGAATATAAAGGACTGGCAAATGCATCAGCTGAACTCATTTGGGTGTCAACTACTTCAAGAACTGGGCATTTCAATTTCGCCACCAACACTGTACTGTGACAATATAGGTGCCACTTAGTAGCTAATCCCGTGTTTCATGCACGAACGAAACATATCGAGATTGATTATCATTTCGTTCGTGAACAGGTTGCAAAGGGAACACTCAAAATTTGGTTCATCCCGAGTCAAGACCAGATTGTAGATATTTTTACAAAAGGATTGCCAAGTAACAAATTCCCAGTAATGAGGGACAAGCTCACAGTTTCATAGATACCCATTCGCTTGAGCGGGCTTACCAAGGATAATAGCAATTCAAATATTCAAAATTCAAATCAATTGTGGATAGATCTGTTGGAGATCTCACAGAATCTATATCCTACAAGATAGAATAATATTCCTCACAATATCTCTCTCCTACCCGATCTCTTATGAGATTTCCTATGATCATGCAAATCTAATCACAATAGGATAATATCTCTCACCTTTCTAATGTCCTCTGATCATGTAAATCTAATAGAATAATATCTCTAACCTTCCCGATCTTCTATAATCATGTAAATCCAAATTCAAAACACAATCTGTCCAAGAAGTCTATAAATATATAAATCTATCGTATTCAGAGGATAAGAGTGAAAACTTCAATTCTTACCGTTTAATTATTTTTTACTCCCCTTCGGTGTTCACCTGGGTACATCACCCTCCACTCAGATTTTGACGCATCACGTGGCTCGTGTTCACTATTTATTAAAGTATACTTTGGTATATAGATGCATGTCTAACCACTTTAGCTTGGATTCAGCAGAGATTTGAGTTGATCCTGTGGTTGGGTTTACTAGTGTTGGAAAGCTGCTTAATTTTCTCAGCTAATGCTATCAGGGTGAAGCCTGAAGACAGATAAAAAAAAATAAAACAGTTAGTAAAAGTTAACTTTGGAAATGTCTAAGAAGAAGAAAGCGTAGACCCTGCCAAATTTGAGGTCGAAATATCCATCATGAAAGAGAGTATCCCAAAAAAAAAGAAAAAATTAAGTATCTTAATATCTTGATTGTAGTCTAGACTCTAGAGACGACAAAAAAGCTGGTAAAAAGTTCCTAATAGATCCGATAATTAAGAAAGCTGTGGTCCAAACTGCAGGTTTACCTGCCACTGATAGAGGATTCTAGAGAGATATTTTCGTTTTTTCCTCTTACTTCTTCTTACAAAGGAGAAAGTTTTCCTTCAGTATGGGGGAAGGAAATGAATAGACAGGATCATTTATTATCCGCATTGTTGTTGGATCTTAATCTAATTCTCAAAGAGAAGATATTTCTCTTTAACTTCAGTCGTTTTACAAATAAGAGGAATAGGTTCACTTGACAGTGGAAAAATGGTTTCATTTTTTTTTTATTGACAATGGTAAAAAAAACATGTTTGAATGAGCAACTTGAGTATACGATTTGGAAAGTTGGATGAGCTAAAATTTTGTAGACAATTAGACATCAAGGTCGATCCATTGGTCACATATCAAAATTCAACTATCTATCTGAGTTGGTCAATTGAAAAAATAAAGCTTAAAAAATCCAAGACTATATACCGGAGGGTTTATGCCAGTATATGGGATGGGTTGGCTGGCTAAAAACTACGAAGGTAGACAGTGATACTTGGAAGTATTATATGATTGAATTTAAGTTTGAAATTTGACATATAGTCACTCTAGACCATTCTCTATATATACATCAAATGGTTGGAATTGCTACATCATATTCGACGTGATAAAAATAGGTCAACCACTCAAATGCTCATTTTTAGGCAGGTCCACCAAAACTATGGCTTGCCGTTGGGACTTGATCAATGGTGTGAATAACAAAGCTAAGATTTGAAAGCAGATTATGAATTTAAGAGATGACATGATTGCTCAATTAATCTCCACCAAATATAGTTTTAGTAATTAGTATCAGATCGTTCGTATCAGTCAATTCATATTTGGTTTTGACATCGGCTGATACCGATCCAATAGAGATTTTTTTATTACGTACCTTTCAAATAATATCAGCCACATATCTTAAGCCCATTGACTGTACAAGCAATCCATGTTGGTATCAGATCTGTTTCAGTGACGGCCATGTCTAATACCGATACCTTAAACCATGTCCACCAGGTTGCCGACATGGTCTTTATATATTCACCATAAAAGGGAGGAAAAAAAAATAGATTTCTAAACATAAGTTCCACATGTCTTAGTTATATCTTAAATATTTATAGTAAAACCTTGCAACAACCAACATAATGAGACCCAACTTATGAATTAGACCCAATTTATTCAATCCTTTAGCACTCCATACCACACTCAAAATAAAAATTAAAAAAGGAATAATAGATAAAGAAAGCCCATGTCCACCCATGGGCCCTAAATCCTTATTGATGCTGCGAACTTCCCAACAAGATGAGATTGATAGACATAGACAAAACACATAAGTATATCAAAATTTCCAAATAAACCAAAAACCCATAATTCTTTTCCTTAGACCCTGAATCTATATATAAATTTCCATTAATATAAATTACTATACTCAATAGTTGTTTTTACATGGAAGTCCTTAATTACTGCTTCAAACTTGTAGCCATGAATACTTTTTTAATTCAAAATGGTCTTTTGATATCCTTGAAGTCCATGGAATCAATACATTCACACCTATCTCTGTTAAGATTTAATAATTTTAACAGCTCAGTTGCCTTCTCCTTTGTCCTCTCACCACAACCAACCTGTAAAAGCAACAACAGCTTCTGAAAGGCCCCCACTTGCAGAGCCTCAACCAGTACACCTCCATCATCCCTCTTTTCATTCTTGCAGAGCTTCCAAACAATGGACACAGAAAACTCAGTTGCGATATCTGAAACTCGCAGAATCTTCTTTACTATAACTGGTATGGTTAAGGCATGACTATAAGCCTTCTGTCTTCCTTCTTCACTGCAACAAATGGCATCCAAAACACCCAAAGCTTTCTCACACAAGCTCTTCTCTGAGTCCACAAGGATCTCAAGTAACAAAGAAACCAAGTCCATCTCTGCAAAATCTGATCTGATATTATCAGTTGAAGTGAGTGATGATGATACCATGTAGTAAATAACCATCAAAGAAGCTTTCGTGGAAGTTGGACAAATGGGCTCTTGAATTATCTTCATTAGTGCTTCTTTTGCTCCTTCAATCCTTGCAAAGGCCTCAACAACATGTTCTTTATCCATAGAAATAATATCTTTAATGGCTAAAACCGCGTTTCGCCTTGTAGAAAGATCTCCATTCTTTAAGAACCATACCATGCAACGTAAAGAATCCGGTGAACCTAAGGTTAATCCAGCTTCTCCATCTAAAGGAAACATCAACATCAATGTGGACAAGATCTCCTCCAATAGTACTTCATATTTCTGGAATGAAACCGCCGCGAAAGCATTAAAAACCGCCGCCAAAGTCCGTACAGCGCCGTTAGCTTTGATGCACTTCTTGTTGCGGTCACTTTCTTCCCCCTTAACCTTGAGCTTCATCACCAAATCCTTACACTTGGATTGATCCTCATGTCTTGTGGCATCCATAATTTCGGAGAGAATTTCCATAACCTCAATTCCGGTCACCGGAACTCGAGGGGTTGGAATCCTTTCGATGCCGTGAGATCGATTCTGGACGCACCAATCTTGTATCATCTTCCTTATGGAGTGATTTGGGATCTGTTCAATGCTTCTCAAGGCTTGATTTGTAACGGGGCAAGTGTAATTGCCAGCTTCCATCCATGCCTCAATGTTTTCGCGGTCATAGGTGATTCCGGTGGATAATGTAACAGGGTCCTTCATTAGGTCTAGTGAAATTGGGCACCTGAAGTGGGGAGGGATGGTGACTTTCAAGTCCAGCTGATGGTTCTTGCCGGTACGGCGGCGGCCACCGCCTCTTCGCAGTCTCCACGTCCAAATCATGATTTAGATCAGCTGAAGGTAGAGATAGATCGAGATCAAGGAATTATTGTTTGTGAAGTTTGAGAGAAGCTTTGAAGGTGGGGAAATATATATATGTTATTTAAATGAGAAACCGAGTAACACTTCAAAGTTCAAACGCGCTTCTTTTAAAAAAAAAAAAATGGAAGCGTTCAAAATCACTGTGCTTAAAGAGAGAGAGAGAGAGAGAGAGAGATAGAGAGAGAATGGGAATGGAAGGTAAGGAAGGAGAAGAGGATTTGAATATTGACCTTTGAAAGTTTGAAAGAACAGTTGGCAAATGGAAAGAGTAAAATAGATTAGGTCAGTTCATTAGAAAAGCCTGTGGGTTGACCGTCTTGACCCAAACCCGTCAACCAGACGGTGTGACTGACTCGGCCTTCTTTCTCGAGTCTTAATTAAAAATATTATTTTCGTTATCTTGTACGTTATGTAATATGTTTTTGGTAATTTGTAGGTAATGTAATAGATAACTTCTATAAGAAAGTATTGTAACAACATTTGAGCTTGTCATTTAGTATGTCTTTCAGTTAATCACGCTTGCTTTAGTCTGTAACGCGCCCTTCACACGCACTTTGACGCCAGAATTCCACCTAAGAGAGGTTCATAATCCCATATCATTTCTACCAAAAAAAAAAAAAAAAAGAATCCGATATCATGGGAAACCCAGAAATTAGAATTTGGTGGATGAAGCAAAAAGAAAAAAAATTAAATAATATATAGTTTATTGTTCGGATTTTTTTATTCAATAAACTTGGGGATGTTGTTAGAATAAAAAAGTTTAATTGGTTTTCCTCTATTTTGCTCATAAAATAAAGTTGTAATAAAAATAAGGAGAAATTTCACGCACCTCTCGTGATGTTTAACTTAACTTTAACCACCCTCTATTATCACCAATAATATCAATGGCACCCCACACTATTAAGTTGTTTAATGGAAAAAATTAAATGACTTTTTTACCCTTGTTGTAAAAACACTATGACTGTCTTTGCAACTAGAACAATTGAAGAAAATGAAGCCAATGATCTAGTCTGAGATACAAAAATTGCTACAATCGAATCGTTAAAGATAGGAAATCGAATGCAGCTCGATTGTTGTCACTCCACGGATTGAAATTTTCAATCAGAACATAAACAATGGAAATGTCGCCACAACTGAATCAAGTTGAAGAAGAAAGAGGAACAGCTGGAAAATGCTTCAAATCAACAAAAATTCAAGACAAAATCAAAGGATAGCTACAATAGATCTTCGCCGGAAGCGATGGAGTACAGTAGTCACTTGCCGTCCTTGTTCATGTTGATCAGAAACGAGAGGAAATCATAGAACAAGTAGAAACTCATAGAAACATACAGATGCTCTCTGAGAGTGAACTTATGTGATCAAAGCCGAAATGAATTCAAATGCTGCTGAAATAATCAAAGCTGGAGTGAAATCCAAGAATAAATTAAATGTTCTCGTTTGAATTTGATCTACTGAGTTAAACCTACTGGAAATGAGACTGAGACCTATAACGAGTGGGTTTTCAAAAACAGATTCCATGTCAGAGATTCCATTTGTAAGTTTCCCAACGCCTCTCTTTCTCTTAATACTTCTAACTGAATCAACTAAGTTGTTGCTTTGCTTTTCTTCTCTAAAATAGATTTCAAATGCTAGAATGACTTAGTGTTTGTGGTATAGTACAATGACTACAAGAACTGCAACGTTTCAGACTCGATATCCAAATTCAACAACGAGAACACAGTTCACCGATTTGATCGTTATGGCTTCTTCTACTTTATCAGTGAGGAGCTTGGGCACTACAAATCCGGTAAAACAAAATGGTTATTCGGGGTATGGTTCACCCAGGAATAGAGTCCTTTGGTTCTGTCCCCTCTCCAGGATCAGGCAGCGGTGTCGGTGGTGGACTGCCTACACCAAATTCTATCACTGAATGTTGTGGAAATAATCTCATATTGTTTAAGTCTAGAACATTGGATATCTTATATACTTGAAAGTCTCTTCATTTACTAATTCGAACTTTTGAGTAGGAAACTTAATTAACATGGTATTAGAGCATCAGGTTCTCTCCTTCCCTATGTCATCTTCCCATGTGTATGTTCATTCCAGCTACACTTTCCACATGTGTTCATTCCAGCTACATGTGAGGGGGAGTGTTGTGGGAATAATCCCACATTGCTAAGTCTAGAACATTGGACGTATTGTATATTTGAGAGTCCCTCCATTTACTAGTTTAAATTTTTGAGATGAAAACTTAATATTAAACTCTCAGTTGGATCTTATTTCAAGACTCTCATTTTGGACATGATTGTCGCTCTCTATCGTTTGTTAGTGTAGGAATTTGGATTGCAATTGCTTGTTCCTGAAGATGGACGACTTGCTATAGATCGATTTCATACCTATGTCCTTCCTAGAAGAGGGAGTGCCTGAGGCCCTACCACAAACTTGACCCATTTCATGAATTGCTATATTACCAAATCTTCCTCCTTATTTTCATTTCTTTCTTTCACCTTAGATCTGGATTTCGCCATCTCCTGTCTAACTCTTTTTTTGTGTTTCCCCTATCCGTGACTGGGGATGATCCTCTCTTTCTGCATTAAAAATCCTTTTCCAAATCTCCCTCTCTTTGAAATATCCCTCCTTAGTTTCTTCCTTTCTTTCCAGTTTTAAAATGAAACCCCCTAATGGCATTCTGGTATCCCTTCTCTGATGCAGGTGTTGCGCTGTTCTTCCAATGGTGAAAGTTCTCATTGTTCCTCTATTTGGTTTAAAGAAGGAAGAAGGAAAACTCATACGTATTGATGCCATTTTTTTATATTTTAAAAGGGTAAAAAGGTAAGTCTACAAGTGTCTAAAGTATTCTTGACATTAAAAATTTATATAAGAAGACACGTCAACATCTAACAGACCCTGTCCCTTACATCTAACAGACCCGTCCTAATGGATAGGGTCTATATAATGCTTAAGTTCCAAATTAGAAGAGGTGCGTACCATTATTGACAATAATTTGCGGGGGGGATATTAATGATCAAATATGAATAAAGCGAAGGGATCTACACCATGGTGGGAACATTGAAATTTTATAGGTTAGCTGAAAAAGGGGAGCTTAGGAAGGACCAGTGGCTGATCACTTGCAAGAGAGAATAACGGAGCTTGGATTTCAAGAGGAGAGTGATAGAAACAGAAGTGCACACTGCCCCATGAATAATAAGTGATTCGAAAGAGGGTTGCAGTAATTAGTAATTAGGATCCTGCTTAAAGAATTCCAATTCGAATTGGTTGTATGGCTCTTGTTCAGAGCTATGGAAGATTGGAACCAAGCTTCAAGTAAATGGAATCAGCAATTGGATTGACCTCATTCAATTTCAGTCTATCCGGAATTGGCCAAATTTGACATGAGATCTAAACTCTTGTACAAACCGGCCTATTTGAATTTGCCAAATTTAAAATCGGGATTTTCGGATTTCACTGATTCCGATTCATTTCATCAAACCATCATTGGAATCCATTTGTCGGAAATTAGCATAGAGTAATATAGTGTTCAAATTTATTTAATTTTTCCACATAGAGTGGTCATTTCCTGAAAGCATGACTAGAACCCAACAATGGGATCTTTGAATATATTGTTCATCTTCAATCATATTTTAGAATGATATGGCAAAATTTTAATCATTGGGTTCAGGCAAATTATGTTCTGAATTCCTTGAATGTTACATGTATTGATAAATAAATTTTTTTTTTACAAAAAAAAATTAAAATAAAAAAACATTGGATGAATAACAAATTCTTACAAAAAATCACATGTCAAATTTAGTGGTCTTTTTCTAATGGTATTGTTCACATTGAGGCTTTTTCCTTGTATCTTCAAGGTCTTGATATTCATGTCATAATCATTAAATTGTGATTGTTGAAATGAATATTGATTTTCCATCACATTAATAAACATGGGTGGAGGTGGATCAATAGGATAGAGGATGCTGTTAATCTTAACGGTCAAGAACAATAAAAAGGTAGGGGAAGTGGTTTAAAATCCAACACAAAAGTTTAAATTGTGAAAATACTGTCATATTCTTTTTTTTTTTTTTTTTTTTCTTTTTTGTATAAAAAAATTAGATTCCATTAGTAATATACTGTTGTTTATTTTCTCTTTTATATAGTTTGTTTCTTAATGTTATGGTCATTTCACCCCCTCATGTGAAAGGGCACAAGGGGCTCAGCCTGACAGAGATCTCTAACGACCCTTCTATTTTTATTTTTAGGGTTGAAATTATAAGCTCATGGTGGATGAACTGCTCTTACATATTGAATTCTGATATTATCCTCAACTGTTTGTGGATCCTAATCTAGTAGATCTCCAAAACTTTGGATGATCAAAATATTCCTCTATACCATGGGTGAAGGTAAATAGAGGGTGAGATAAACCAAAAATGGTTTGTTTAATATTTGATTGGGCAGATATTTAATATTATATTTTCATTTATAAAACTTTCATCTTATTAATTTATCCATTTTATTGAACTTTCATCTGTACATACCTACGCGGCAAGAAAACATAATATATGCCATGATAAATTCACGGCTACACCACCAACAAATTGATTTATGTTCATTTTTTAAATGATTTTAATAATGCTTTCCATACCAGCTTGCCTAGAAACAGCGCCCCCTTTTTCATATTAATTTCCATCCTGGTGTTAAATTTGTAATTTATATGAGTCTCTGAGTCGAACTTTGAAATATAATCTTGCATCTGGCAACATAGACCCAAGCTCAGGTAGCCTCTTGGAAAGAGTCCTGTTGTACTCAACAAAGACCTCAATTGATTTTTGCAATTCAATCCCCATCCCACCCTGCTCCGATCAGAGTTTTTGGGATCAGATTGGATCGGCTGACCCGGATCAGGATGGAATTGATCCCATATAGCTATCAGATTCAGAAAAAAATTTCCTGCAAACAGGGAAGTGAGAATTTTCCTACGTACTGTTCGGTTTCGCACTCATATGGAATCTACTCCTTCACCAACAACTCTAGCAGTGTCAAAATTGGACCCAAGCCAAAAATAAAAACTAAACCAACCCGATTCAGCCCTAATTAAGCCGAAACCAAACCTTATTGGACAGGATTTTGGTCCTGTTTTTGGAGCCCAATGAAAAACCAACACCGGACAAGAGCAATTGATAAGTCCGAACCAAACCAAATCAATAAGATCGAAACTGAACCAGCTCGATAATGGGACAATAAGAGTCTATTAAGCCAATATTTTATTAAATATACATGTAAGAAACCAACACCAAAACCGAACCAGCCCGATTATGACCCGATAGAGCCCATTAATTCAATTTTTTTACTACATATAGTAAACCGACACTGAACCGATAGCGGACCGAAGCCATCCCGATAATAAACCGATACCAAACCGGCACATTACCTAACGTGTACAGTGCATCCCATACCAGTCCGAATCTCTTACTGAACATGTTTTGGGATGCCTCTAAAAAGTCTGAGACCGATTTGGCCCAAATCGAACCTATAAAACCTGCATCTAAAAAACTCGGTCTGACCTTGATTTCCTCTTCGTACTAGGTTTCCCCACGGTGGACGGAACCGAAGCGATGATGACTTAGAGTTTCTGGTTGATCCAGGTAAGGATAATCAAAACGTTTGTTGTGGAGTCAAACTAGAAACAATTGGATTATGTCTGGTTGCAAACAATCCGATCGTAGGAATCACTAAATCGTGAGACCAAACCCTACAACCGAATAGACCCAGAATCGTGGCCGTGGATTGGACACGTGGATTGGATGCATTTTGGAAATAGCGAAGGATATTCCCTTCCTTCATGTGCATTATCTTGTGGGGCCCGGCTCAAATTAAACTCCCTCGTGCGCTTGGGAAAGTGGGATCCCTAAGTTCTCCCTTGAGTTGACATGTATCGACAGTTTTGTCCCAACTAACAGTTGAGTCCCACTCAAGAGAGGGACTCTAGGGCCCGTTTGATAAAACTTCTGCTTCTGGATTCTGAATTCTGGTTCAAATTTGGATTCTACTCCAAACTACTCTAGGATTATTTTGGAGTAGAAACTTGTTTGATAACGCAATTCTGAAATGGATTTTAGAGCATCTTTGGATTAGAAACATGTTTGATAACACACTATCCCTCCAATCGAAGTCTAGAAAAACAGTCGTAGTAATGGTGGTGGGCGGTGGTGTTGTGGTGGTGGTGGAGGCGACGGTGGTGGTGGTGGTAAAGGTGGCGGCGACGGTGGTGGTGGTGGTGGCGACGGTGGTGGTTGTGGTGGCGGTGGTGGTGGTGGTGGTGGAGGTGGTGGTGGTGGTGGTGGTGGTGGTGGTGCTGGTGGTGGTGGTGGTGGTGGTGGAGGCGACGGCGGTGGTGGTGTTGGTGGTGATGGTAGAGGTGGCGGTGGCGGTGGTGGTGGTTGTGGTGGTGGTGGTGGTGGTTGTGGTGGTGGTGGGTGGTGGGCGGTGGTGTTGGTGGTGGTGGTGGAGGCGGCGGTGGTGGTGGTGGTAGAGGTGGAAGCGGTGGTGGTGGTGGTGGTGGTGGTGGTGGTGGTGGTGGTGGTGGGCGCTGGCGTTGGTGGTGGTGGTGGAGGCGGCTGCGGTGGTGGTGGTAGAGGTGGCGGCGGTGGTGGTGGTGGTGGTGGTGGTGGTTGTGGTGGTGGTGGTGGTGGTGGTGGTTGTGGTGGTGGTGGTGGTGGTGGTGGTCAAGTGATAGTCATGTGAGTGTCGACTCTTTTTTTTCTCTTAAAAAGTTGATCCAACAGCTTGGAGCAAATATTTATGACTCCAAAATTTTGGATTCTGGAGTCATTCTGAATTCGGTTCACTCTGTGGGAGTTGGAATCTAACTGGACTTATCAAACGCGCTTCTACTCCAAAATGGCTCCCTGGGAGCCAGAATCCATAGAATCCAGAAGCAGAAGTTTTATCAAACGGGCCCCTAGTCTAACTAGGGTTTCTATCTCTCATAACTAACTTAGAAAACTCTAATGCGTTCTCTACCAGATAGAGAGTTAGAGGAAGAAAGAGAAGTACAAAGGGAGAGTTTACCGATGAGCCATTGGAGTTTCGCTCAAGCTACCAACAGTCACGCCCTATAGGTTGCCGGTAATCTCTATACCATCTCAAACTTATTTAAGTGGAGGTACCTTACCAAGGGAGAGACCATAACAACCGGCGAGGGAAATTCTTCCCTTCGATCATTAATGGTGGTGCTGTGTTTCACCAACACGGTGAGGGAAGGGGGAAATCTCTTTCGAAAACTCAATAAAGACCTAGGATTTATTCATGAGTCTCATAAACAAATAGGCTCTAAACCTAGGATGGTAAACCTTAGTAAAGGGTCAAGAACAGTAAGGTAGGACCTTGGAATCGGCATTAAAGCTCTGACTTGGAAACCGGCCAATAGACTTCTGCAGAAGAGATCTAGAAACAGGTCTGGAAGCAAAACCCATGCACCTTAATTGGGCCGATTCTCAGACCAGCCTTCGGTCGCAAGGTCTAGTCGCACTACCTTGAGACCAGACACTGCAGCCGGATGATTCCAGAAAGCCTCGGTGAAGGTCCGGTCCCAACACCAGTCACACTACTCTGCAATCGGAGCTGGTGCCGGAAGCTTTCAGAAGGGTTACCCATTGGGATCGAAAGGAGCTCTAGTCCCTCCAGCCAGAGACTGCAACCGAACATTCCCTAGGAATCTATAACCCTTTGTTATCAATATAGCATTAGTCTAATGAGATTGTATCACATCTAGGTTTTGCGATAGACAAGCCAAGCTTCTGTGGTATAGAGGGCATATAGTTTCAAACTTACAAGTGAGGGACGGAGGGCATATAATTTCAAACTATTACTGTTTGGGGAAAATAATAGTGGATACAAAATCTGACCGTTGGTAGAGAATTTAGGATGATCCTCAGGAAAGGGACACGTGGTGTGTATCTAAGGTACAAGGTATGAGATGAAAAAAACATCCTAGAACTCAAAAGGAACTCATGTCCGACCCCCCCATGCCGATTCAGACAGGATGTGACAGATTGATGGGGGTAATTGGACAATTAATGATTTATCATTAATACTTATAAATGCTAACAACAACCATAATGCAAAGTATGATGACTTGACCAGCCATGTCACCATATTATGGATCGAATCAGCAAAAAGCAAGATCAATACTTGATAAAAGTGTAAGGGCAGAAACAAACGTTAGAAGGTATGGGAGATATGGCTTAAGAGGGGGGTCGAAGAGGATCAAGGGGGGTCGTAAGCAGCTGACAGGACGTCCTAGCCCAGTCTTAGGGGGTCGTAACCTCACGAACCTACTATTCTCTAGGTGACTGATGATGGAGATAGTGGTAGGTATGGAGGAGCTTGCTTGGGAAGCCTCCTTTTCAACTTATATATGTAGCAAGAGAACATGAATAAAAAAGGATTCGGATTTTTTCCACCAAAAAGTGGAACCTCTCATTTGGGCCTTACACCCCTGGTGTTTTTACTCCCTCTGTTCCTATCTCAGTGGAAGGGAAGATTGTTGTAGATTTAGTATCTTATGGTACCCTTATTTCTGAAGGAGCTCTAGTGTTTCACTAAGAGTTCCATATTGTATG
The DNA here is from genome assembly GCA_028583415.1 of Protea cynaroides. Classification (NCBI taxonomy): domain Eukaryota; kingdom Viridiplantae; phylum Streptophyta; class Magnoliopsida; order Proteales; family Proteaceae; genus Protea; species Protea cynaroides. The sequence goes on from CM053273.1 coordinate 73,775,759, forward strand.
TCTTGGGAAATCTAGCTTTACGGATTCCATCGACAACAGTTTAGCGCCCATCGTGGGGCCCTGACATACTTTGCCTCTTGAAATCTTTCCTTTCCCCTGAACTAGTTCAAAAAGAAAAGCTTCTATTACTCTTTTCTTCCCTTTCTACCTTACTTCCCTTCAAATCACTCTATATTTCACCATTGGCATTCCTTTTACGCATGGCACCAGTAGGAAGAGCCGAAAGTAATGCAAGCCTTATTTCAGGCCATCCATTTGGAATCTGGACTACGTAGCTCCTTTTTAGCAGTCGATTTCGCATCTTCTTCAAATTTCTTTTCCTAAAATGCCCCTGGAAACATTTTAAATGACTTCTGTAACCGAGGTTTCTTCCTCTCTCTTAGACATTTTGACGAACACCTTGCATGCGCGCACGAGGGCCAAGACGTGTGCGCAGGCCTGCGCTTGCTTGCGGCTGTGAGGCCTGCGGGCCTTGCTGCTTGCTTGCGGCATGGCATGCAGCAGTGGGCCTGCTGCCTGCTGCTGTGCCATGCGGCTGGCCATGTGGCTGGCTGCCACTATGGTGCCGTGGCCCTCGGCCAGGCTGGCTACCATGGTGGCATGCCACCTTGGCACAGTGGGTCCCACCCACTAATTTTCTCTCTCTTCATCCTATCTCTTCTTTCTCTCCCTCTTCATTCTCTCTCCTCTTTTTCTCTCTACATCGTCTTTCTTTATTTCATTCTTCAAGATGCCACAATACTGCCTCATCATCAGAAACTCGGCCACATCATCAGAGAGGCTGTGCCACATCACCAGTGGGGTTCATAGTCACTCTCTCTCATCAAACTTGATGTAGAATACCATTTAACTCGCTGTAAGCCATCTAAAATACATGTAGAACACTGTAAAATACACATACAAAGTTGCCACATCTGTATCACTGCACTGACACTCTCTCTCCTACATTGACACTCTCTCTCCTTATTTTTTTGACTGAATGCTCACAAACACTGTCACATCAGCTAAGTTGCCAACAATGACAACAAAAATTCCAATAATCTCTCCCTTTGGAATTGTTGGCAACTCATTATGCACATGAGATCTTTCTCCCCCTTTGACAAAAAATACAAAGGGACATGCCACATAGGAGTGTCCACCGCATCTTTCCAATCCTATGGGCCAAAAAAATTTATAAACCATTATATTAACATATAAAAACATCATAGGACTCCCCCTGAGTCCAACATAAGGAGAGGAAGGATAAAAAATATATATCAAAGGACTTCCCCTAAGTCCATTATCGGGAGCAAAATGATATAACAAATAAGCACTGCTCCCCTTCACTTCAAGCACCTCACTGCTTGGTGAGCATGGTCATGCATGAATCTTCGACACTCTCTGTCAGAGTGTATAAATTCCTTGAGGTTCTCTATCCTGAAACCACAAACTTGACTTTGCTGGCCTTTTTATCTTCTCAGTACTTATGAGTTGAAAACTCAATTGCTCCACTGGCCTTCATCTTTACCTATCACAACTCATGCTATACAAGAGGTACTTGAAAGGATATCCATTAAAAAACAAACATTTGTAGCACTCAACAACAACCACAAGTTATTAATTTCCTTCTCCTCTGCAATCAAATAAAAACAGTACAACTCCCCATATCACTAGTGCAAAGAAGTATTTCTAGCTGCCATACTCTGATTGACATAACATTGCTTATCTGATGTCTGTTCCACCAAGATGTAATAACACAAGGAATTATACCATTCACCTAATGATTCCAAGCACTTACACTCTTCTGCAATCAATAGAGTCTGTCTGGGGGCAAGAATGAACATGTAATAAGCTCCCCCTCTCCATGTGCACCTCAGTGCACCTAGTGCCTAGGAGGTGTGTTCCCTCTCACACCCAACTTGGGTGGTGTAGGGATGGTAAGTGTTTCTATGTGCCTTTCTCTCCACACTGCATGACCATTTACCTTGGCCCTTTGTTTGGGCTTCTCTACAGACGCTCTTTTCAGACAATGCCTATCAACTAGTTCTGCCACAATCCTCTGTCTCTGTCTAACCACACCAATTGAAGACCTCTCTACTGTCTTCTTTTTCCATACACTGTACAAAGCCATATGAGACTGATCATTGAACTGAGACCACACCTTGGCCTATTTTCTGAATTGGCTTCTTGAACCTCTTCTTTTTCTAGTTCTAGAAAGCTGATAATCTCTCTCTACATGAGCAAGCTGGGGGGTGAGCACTGCCTTGCATCGCTTGGCCCAATGCCCAAGTGTATGGCATCTAAGGCACTCAACTGGCCTCATTTGGGGTGACGTGGATGTCTTCCTCCCATAATTACTAACACAAAATCTGGATGTGCAATTTGCACTCCTATGCCCATACCCATTGCACCTGTGACAATATCCATGAAAATGTGACTGTCTCACAAGGGAATGTCTGTGCCAACAAGGTATGGGTCCATGCCTCATGGTGTATACTACCTATCTCTATTGGAAAACCTGCTGCCTGTGTCTTTGATGACTGAACCTACTGAATCTGCTCTGCTTAACTGGTCTCTGCTGATGAATTTTATCAATCCTGTCACTCTGCATACTGCCTGTCTTCCCTGTCTGAGCTCTTTGCTGATAAACACCTCTACACTATGCCTGGTGTGATGAAAGTCTTGCATCACTATGCCTCTTCTCTCTCTGCTGGGGAATACCTCTATATTGTGCCTGGTGTGCTGGAGGTATTACATCACTATGCCTCTGGTCTCTCTTCCTTTGTCTCTTACTTTGGGTCTTTATATGTGATCTGCTTGAGCTTTGTCTCTGTGGCCTACTAGATGTCTCAACATGCTCTGTAGTAGAATCAAAACTGATGGTGGATGGACTTTGACAATTTTCACTCTGAGTTGTACATCTGGTGATCTCCTCAACCGCTGGTGGGATGCAACTCTGGCTCATCTGCACCTCTATCAACTGGGCTCTCAACGTAGTGATCTCCCTCTCAAGATCCCTACACATCTCATCTCTGCTGATGACCTGAGCCTCTAAAGCTGTAATGACAAAGCTGGAGTCCTTTACTTGTCTCTTCAAAATTGAAATAGTCTCATTTGTACTATGAAGGTCAACTGTGAGTCTCTCTCTCTCAAGTCTCAAGTTATCTTGAGCTGCTCTCACCTCTCTAGTCAAGTCAATCTCTGGAACAAGATCCTCCATTCGGACAATAGAGCACTCATCTGAACTCCCATTATCTACCTCTGAAGTGGAATCAATGTCTAGTGATGCATGAACTTTAAAGGCAGACTCATCTCCATATAAACTCCGTATTCAATCCCATAATGCCATTGTTGTCTCGCATCTACTAACTCGGACTTTCACACAATCTCCCAATCCATCCTTGATTGCATTCTTAGCTATAGACTCATACAGGGCATCCACCTTCCCAATACTAATTGCCATCCATACATCAAAGCCAAGAGACCCCAAATACATTTCCATCCTTCTCTTTCAGAACACATATTCTGTTCCATTAAACAGTGGGGGCTTGTTAAAACCTTCACCTAGTGCCATAACTGTCATCTGATCACTCAGTTGCTGATTAAGCTATCACTAAGCTTGGCGCTCTGATACCAATTAATGAACTTGATATGACACAGAGGGGGGGGGGGTGAATCAGTGTCTGAAAATTCTCCTTAATTATTTAAAGCTGCCCAGAGCTGATTGAGACCTAACTTTTCATATACACATAAGCGCATGCAAATCTACCTCGCTACCACTCAGTGGCCAGGTCTGCCAGATTTGTACACCCATCCTGTAAGCCATTCCACGTACTCCAAAATATATAGGAAAATAAAGACAGTCCACAACACCGGATTTACGTGGTTCACCAACACAATGTGTGATGGCTAGTCCACGGAGTAATGCCCAACGGGCGCCGTATATACTCAATACACTTCTTTTTGCTGTCTACACAGCAGAGAGTACATACACCTAATTTACCCAGCATAAAACTAGGAGGGCACACATGTGCCAGGAATTCAGGTATCAAGTACTAGTGTTCAGCACACGCTGTACACCACGCTTAACCCGCACCCACGGAAATCAAATAATAATTTTTTTTAGACTTATAAATTTGCCTTACAATTTTCCCCCACTAGCTAGGTATTCAACAATTTGCACCTACGCTAGCATACAATAAATTGAAAGCATAAATAAATAAAGAATTAAAAAATCTCATAAATAATACTTTTGAATGACCAACAATATCTCTAAAACTTCACACTGCTCTCAGGTACTCTCTAACAGCCTTCAATGATAATAGAGATAGATTCACAGAGCACACCACATCCACAGGTTTCTAATCTCTTCCACACAATCCATAATCACCATGAATGTGAAAATAAAAGCTCTACTGACCTCTCATAGGGATTTATCACTCCATTGATGCACAGAGAAGAGGTAGTGGGTGATCCATCACTCCCACAGGCACAAAACCCAAGAAAAATCCTTTGTTAAGCTTTAAAACCTTATTTTTGATTTTTTTCACCCTTAATTCGACTCCCAACGGCACTCAAAAGATAGAGCATCCAAAAATATGAAAACTTCAACTTGAACGGACCGATTTGGAGCTCGGATGAAGAAGTTATGGCAGTTTGAAGTTCGGCCAATCACAAATAAGGAAAGAGAATCTTTTCTTTCATAACCGCACACCCGCGCCGCACCATAGTCGCGCCGCCGATGCGTTGTCGCATTCTAATTGGCGCACAGATAATCAATAATTTCCATCGTCAGATCTGAGAAGAAAAGGCGGGATTGCTCTTGGTTCGTTAGATCCGCATAATTCGCGTCACTGAAAATCGGCGCTGATAGATGTCGTTAAATTGAGATCCGCACGCCGCCATACCATATGTGCGCAATACAGAATCAAGGATACCCCTTCATATGATGCGGTGCATTGTATTAACTTGCCTCCGTCCAATGAGAACACATGCGGGAAAATCTTGATGCGTCAAACAAGTCACACCATAGCCTGCCTTATTTCAGGCCATCCATTTGGAATTTGGACTACGTGGCTCCTTTTTAGCAGCCGATTTCGCATCTTCTTCAAATTTCTTTTCCTAAAATGCCCCTGGAAACATTTTAAATGACTTCTGTAACCGAGGTTTCTTCCTCTCTCTTAGACATTTTGATGAACACCTTGCATGCGCGCATGAGGGCCAGGACGTGCGCACGGGCCTGCGCTTGCTTGCCACTGTGAGGCCCGCGGGCCTTGCTGCTTGCTTGCGGCTGTGAGGCCTGCTGGCCTTGCTGCTTGCTCGCAGCATGGCATGCGGCAGTGGGCCTGCTACCTATTACTGTGCTATGCAGCTGGCCATGTGGCTGGCTGCCACTATGGTGTCGTGGCCCTCGGCCAAGCTGGCTGCTATGGTGGCATGCCACCTTGGCACAGTGGGTCCCACCCACTGATTTTCTCTTTCCTCATCCTCTCTCTTCTTTCTCTCTCTCTTCATTCTCTCTCCTCTTTCTCTCTCCACATCTTCTTTCTTTATTTCATTATTCAAGATGCCGCAACTCTGCCTCATCATCAGAAACTCGGCCACATCATCAAAGAGGCTGTGCCACATCACCAGTGGGGTTCACAGTCACTCTCTCTGTGATTCCTAGGTTGACACTGAGAGGGGGGTGAATCAGTAACCACTAAAAATCTTCCCAACAATGTGAGGTCGGTCCTGATTGATTAAACACTGCTGCCTTGAGCTGTCTGTCTTAGCTGTGCTGCCTTAAGCTGACTAGTTCACATATCTGTTCATTTACACATTTCGTGTAACACACCATGCCACACACCTATAGGTATCCATACCAGAGGCTTGGCCTACCAAGTGTGTACACCTAGACCTGCAACCCACGCACTTCACATACACAACAAAAATATGCACATCCACATGACACACCATATAACGTGGTTCACCTATCACACACTGTGATGGCTACTCCATGGGGCAATACCCTAACCAGGGTTTCGTATTATACCCCATACGCTACTTCAATGGTATTCTGCTGCTACAACAACTTGGTGCTATACTACCAATGTAATCCAAGCTGCAACTTGGAATTCTGGGCAACTACCCTCAATCCTGTCAAGCCCCAACTTGACAGGTTACAATGAAATTAATATGCAATGTGTACAAACCTTCCCAACATAATGTATCTTACAACATAAGGTTTGCGTGCGTGATTACCTTCCCAGCATGATCACAAAATAGGCTTTCCAAGCTCTCCAATAGTGATAGATAAGCTTTTTCAATAGAGTAGAACTCCGGCACTCTTCCAATGCATCTCGCACAACATCATTTACATCAAACTGTTACTCATGCTCACTTTTCTATCAAAAACCCATAGCTCTTCTTCACAAAACCTGCTCACTTTTCTATCAAAAACCCATAGCTCTTCTTCACAAAACCTCAGTTTTTTCTTTCAGACGGATTCCTCTCGAAGAGAGAAGTTCGTGGGCTTTTGAATCTCTTCAATCGGAGATCGGACAGCCAAGATATGGCCACCTAAAGTCCAGCCGATCAGATTATTCCAAATGGCATCTACACACTTGATTTGGTGCGCCGCGACGCACATTATCTCCGCCGCCTCTGTCGTACTGTACGACGTTGTCGAGCCCTGATTGGCGGAGAGAGGAATCTTGAAGATCCGCCATTGGATCTTCATTGAAAAGGCGGTAAAGGCTCTGGACCTTACGATCGGCCTCATCACATCAGGCGCGATTGAGATACACCTCGGCCGTCAGATCGAGATCCTTGACGCCGACGCACCATGCGCGTGCAACACTGAATCCTGGATTTAGTTCCGTGCAGTGCGGACTATTGTATTAAATTGCATTCCACCATTCAGAGACCTTGCACAGGCATCAAGACGCGATTAGAGAGTCACACCGAATCCCGCCTCTTTGTGGAGCGTCGATTTGAAATCTTTCATACGTGGCTTGATCTGAGCCATTCATATCGAATTTTATCTTTTTTCAAAGGACCAAAATGCCCTTAACAATTTAGGAAATGGCCTCTGTAACTAGTGAGTATCACCTATAGAGAAGCCGATTCCAGTAGGGTCCGAAGAAGATCCTTCTTTGCGGCATTGCGTCGAACGATTGGTGCGCATGCCGAATGCCTTGCGAAGGCTTGCGGTGCGAGCGATGCTGCTGCTGCTGTCTTGACTTGCGGCATGGCATGGCCAGCATGGCTGTGCGCGGCATGCTGCTGTGAGCGGCATGCTATTGTGCGGAGCTCCTGGTTGCTGGGCTTGGTTGCATGCTGATGCCCTGGTGCGTGGGCATCGGCCATGCTGGCCAGGGCTGGCTGCCATGCTGGCCTGGCCACCCAAGGTGGGACCCACCTGGTCCCCACCCACTCTCTTTCCTCTTTCTCTCTCTCATCTTCTCTCTCTTCTTTCTCTCTCTTCTCATCTTCTCTCTCTTATTTCTCTCTCTCTCATCTTCTCTCTCTTCTTTCTGGTTTTTATTCGCTTTCTTCTGTTGGTCTCTCTCATCAACTGCTGTCAGTGCACTGTCCCAGTCATCATGTCTGCCAGTGGGATTTCAGACACTCTCTCTCCTCCATATCACTTTGCCAACCCAGAGTTGCCAACAATGACAATTCATACGAAGTTACTCTCAACTTGGCCAAGGTTCCAACAATCTCCCCTTTTGGAATTGTTGGCAACCCATGTTACATCAGATGGCTGCACACATCCTTTCTCTACCTTTGTCAACAAGTCTCAAAGGACATATAAAAAGAAATACTCCCCCTTCATATGAACTGCCCTTACATAGCCTCACTTGTAGGAGTGCCCACCGCATCTTTCCAATCCTACAGATGAAAGATGATGCTATGTAGGCATCAACTCCCTCTGCACATGTGCCATCTACAATGTGCTAAGAGTCACCACTCCTAGCTGGTCTCTAAGTTTCTCAAAGGAGTCCTTTGGAAGAGCCTTGGTGAAGATGTCTGCCACCTGGTCTGCTGTAGGAATGAAATCCAGTCTCACTTCCCCTTCAAGCACCTTGTCCTTCAAATAATGATATCTAATATCATTGTGTTTGGTTCTTGAGTGTTGCACCAGATTCTTGGAGATGTTAATGGCACTCATGTTGTCACATTTGATGACCACTGGCTCCTCACAAGTAACACTGAAATCTGACATCTGTCTTTTCATCCAGATTACTTGAGTGCATATTGCTGCCGCTGCTATGTACTCTGCCGCTGCTATGTACTCTGCCTCTGCTGTAGATAAGGAAACAGATTCTTATTTTTTACTGTGCCATGCCACTAAGTTTTTTCCCATAAAGAATGCACCACCACTGGTGCTTTTTCTGTCATCAATGCTACCAGCCCAGTCTGCATCTGAGAATGCAGTAAGTGTGAACCTTCTAGTCTTGGGGTACCATAAACCATGATCCATTGTGCCTTTCAAATACCTGAGTATCCTTTTTACTGCTATCAAATGAGTCTCTTTTGGATAGGCCTGAACAACTCCCCTAGCATAGACATCTCAAACTCTGTCCTCATTTTCATAGCAAATTTTTTGCATAGCTTCTCACAATGTCCTCCGAAAATGATGTCATCTACATAGACCACAACTACCAGCTGACTACTATCTTCTGTCATGACATACAGATTACTGTCCACTACTCCCCTTTACAAACCCAATTGATTTAGATAAATGTCCAGTCTTGAATACCAGGCTCTTGGAGCTTGCTTCAAACCATATAAGGCTTTCTTCAGTTTGCACACCTTATCGCCATCATCACTAAGTTGAAAACCCTCAGGTTGCTCAATATACACTTCTTCTTCAATGTTACCATTTAAAAATATAGATTTGACATCCATTTGATACACCTTGAAGCCTTTGTGAGCTGTCAGTGCTAAGAATATCCTGATGGACTCAAGTCTAGCCACTGAAGCAAAAGTCTCATCAAAGTCAATTCCTTCCACTTGGGCATAGCCTTTACACACCAGTCTGGCCTTGTTCCTGACCACCTTTCCATCTTTATTCAACTTGTTCCTGAAGACCCATTTTGTGCCAATGACATTCTTGTTTGTTGGTCTTGGAACTAACTCCCATGTGTTATTCTTTTCAATTTGGTCAAGCTCTTCATTCGTGGCTTTCATCTAGTTCTCATCCTTGCCAGCTTCATGTATAGACTTGGGTTCCACTTCTGACAATAAGGAGAAAGTAGTTGTCTTCATTCTCCTAGTCTGCATCCCAACATTGGGATCTCCAATTACTTGATGATTTGGATGAATCCTTAACCATTTGTTGTCCTTTGGTCTTTCATCCTTTTGCATTTCCACCTCAACCTCCTGTGATTCTGATTCTACCTCTGATTGTTGTCCCTTTTCAACTGCCACTGTTTCATTATCTTCAAGTTCTTCAAACACTGTACTTTCTGGCTCAGCTCTCTTGGAGTAGGGTAATTGTTCATCAATTCTGACATCAGAGCTTTCGACCACCCTTTTTAATCTCTTGTTGTAACATCTGTAAGCCTTGCTTTTGAAGGAGTATCCTAAAAAGATGCCTTCATCAGCTCTGTCATCAAACTTGCCAAGATTCTCTTCCTTCCTCTTGATGTAACACTTTGACCCAAAGACCTTGAAGTACTTCACTGTGGCTTTTCTCCCAAACCATAGCTCATAAGGAGTCTTATTCTCATGGGGCCTCAATAAGCATATGTTTGTGATGTGAACTATAGAGTAAATGCATTCTCTCCAAAAAATGCTTGGCAATATTATTTTCTGAGAGCATTGTCCTTGCCATTTCATGCAAAGTTCTGTTCTTTCTTTCAACTACCTCATTTTGTTGAGGGGTTTTTACAGCTGAATGTTGAATCCTTATCCCATTTTCATTGCAGAATTTGGTGAATTCATTCCATGTAAACTCCTTTCCTTGATCTGATCGAATATACTTGATTGTATTTCCTGTTTCATTTTCAACTCTCTTCTTGAATGTCTTCAATCGATCCAAGGCTTCAGTCTTGTCTTTGAGAAACATGACCCAAGTCATCCTAGAATACTCATCAATATATAGGATAAAATACTTTTCTCCTCCAATGGCTTGGGTTCTCATGGGCCCACACAAGTCTGTGTGAATTAGGTCAAGTGGCTTGCTGACATGGAACTCCTTTGACTTGTATGTTGCTCTTGCCTGCTTTCCTTTCTGACATGGTCCACATACATGATTTTCTGGAACCTTCAAAATAGGAAGATCTCTCACTAACTCTTGTCTATTTATCTTGGCAAGGTTCTTGAAATTAATGTGCCCCAGCCTTCTGTGCCACAACCAGTTTTCATCATCCTGACTCATCAAACATTTGTTGTCATTAGTCTCCGAGAGAACATATAAGTTGCCTCCAGTTTTGATTCCATGTGCCACAGTCTTTCCCTTTTCAATACTTTTAACTACACAACCATTTTTGGTGAAAATTACTTCATTACCCTGATCACAGATCTGACTGACACTCAAAAGATTATGTTTTAGGCCATTGACATACAATACATTATGAGATTTCAATTTTTCACTATTGATGTTAACAGTTCATCTTCCTTCAATTCTTGCACCATCGTTATTTCCAAATCTAACTGATCCACTTTCTTCAGCATTTAGACTTGAGAAAATTTCTTTATTGCCTGTCATGTGAGTGGAGCATGCACTATCAAGAATCCATGGCAAGGGCCTACTGTTGGCCTTAAAGGCCGCCTACACAATGAAGGATTTATTATTTTTCTTCTTGTTTTTCTCAACCCATATTGCCTTTTCTTTCACTGTAATGGGTTCTCTAACTCTTTCCTCCATAACCCTTTCTTTTCTCTGAGCTTGTCTCTTGGGGGGATTTCTTTTGACATTTCTTCTAGGTTGCTTTTGAGATGGAAGGATGGTTTGGCAATATCTGGCTATGTGTCCAAACTTTTGACACCTGAAGCATTCAATTCCGTCTTCAACTAAAGGTGTAAATCTATTTCTGCTTGTGAATACTGGTTGTACGATTTGTCTTCTGCACTTTACAACTCTGTGTCCATAACCATTACACCCATAGCAGTATCCTTTGAAGTTGTCTCCTTTCCTGAATTTGTTTACTGTTGTAAAATCTTCTTTATCAGTGTTGTTCTTCAAGTAATTTTCAGCACTTGATGTCACACCCCAATCCCGCACTATCCAGAATGGTGTGATGAACCACTAACAAACCAACGGTTCAACCAGGATCTCGAGTAGGCTGTATCCGTGTTATCTAAACTCCATACATCCACATTCATAATCAAAGTAAATATATAATAGTGAAAGTCTTATACTAAATGAACTGAGAATCTACTATGATCTTAATATTTAAATAGAAAATTATTCTATATCAACTGAGACATAAATAAATATCAAATACATGTCCATAATAAATCCAAGTAAGAAAACTAAGAAAATATCTAATCAAATACACATGAGTTACACTCGCAAGAGGAGTCATGTGTATTCACTTCAGCTTCAACTTCCATCGCCGCTATGTTCCCGTACGCTGGAGCGTTTACATAATCTTCAACGGTATAACCTACATCATCAACAAAAAATATTCGACGTCGAGGGGTGAGCACACATCATGGCTCAGTGAGCAAACAAAACAATGCAACAGTATATATGCATGCAATCAATTCATATCTTTGGTCTGATTTATAGTTTGCAATGCGCAATAGAAAGGTTGGGTGGTCAAAGGTTAACGTTTATTGACCCTGCCTCTATACACAGGGTGTGGAAGTCCGCCCAAAGGTTAACGTTTATTGTCGTCCCCATCCACCCTAATCATGAACATTATACAACAAAGGTTAACGTTTATTGCTGTATAGTGCCATACCAACACGTAAGCCCCTGCTGGCGAGGGCTTGCAAACTGGGCTCGCAGCTAACCAATCCTAATGCCAAACAGTGTATCCAAGGCCTCACCCCAGCATCCCTTAGAATGTCCATAGAGATAGAGCTAAAGCCCCCGGTAGAGTCAGAGACTACAAAGACCGAGACCACATCCCCTGATACTCTACGACATAATAGTTCTGCTAAAGTAATGACGATACGACGATGCTAATGTACAAGACTTGAGTTAGAGATAGAGCTAAGATGCTGAGACCCGCCAAAGGTTAATGTTTATTGACGTTCTCATCACACCTCCCCTGATACTCGCTCGCATCAAGTACACCAACCACACACATACAATCACATGCCTATTCCTATCATCATCATCATCATCACCATGTTATAAACGATAAAGTAAATATGCATGAACAAGTAATAGAAATATTAGATGACATGTTGTATGCACATTACAAGGATAGTCGCATAGAATCAAACATGGCATTGGACTCAAGAAAAGAGAAAATAGTTTGTTATTAACCAATTAGTTTAGAGTTCCGTTTCCTCACCTTAGCTTGCTAATAGATACTCTTCCAAGTTTTAGAATCACCTTTATAATGTTATTATATTGCTAGAAGACCTAACAAAGTCGATAGAATTTAATTAGAATTAATTTTGAATTTAAAAACCATTCTGTTAACTGAGGGTCGGAAGTAGGGTCGGAGTCATGATCGACCCTGGGTGCGACCCTCCCCAAATCTGAACTTCCCAAACACTGAGGGTCGATACTCAGGATCACATAGGGTCGGATGGTCATCGACCCTCTGTGCGACCCTTGGTGGTTTTGGTCAATTTTCCTCCTTTTAGTCCATTCTTCGTGCTTGGGGTCCTATGGCTTGCTCCTACAGTCCATTCAACATGCATTCCATGGTCTAGAACCATGAATCACCCACCTAAATAGCTTTCATGTATTTTCCCATGGTTTTCCATGAAAACCTAACCATGGGTTAATGGTTTTGGTTTCTCCGAGAATACACTCTCATCATTATCTAACCTAAGGCCTGTAGAAACTCATGGAATTAGTATCCATACCTGAGATGAACACTCCTTCTCTGCAATTCTTCTCCTTTTGCTTTCTTCTCTACCTTGTTTCTCTTCTTCTTCTCTTCCTTCTCTTCTCTTTCTCTCAATTCAATTAGGGTTGTAAAAGGAGTGAAAGAGACTTAGGGACGTCCTCTAAATAGAGTAGAAACATCCTAAATAAGTCCCTTTGAGATTAGGAAAGAATCCCAATTGAAATTATGGAAATTTTCCAATTTCAACTTCAGCGACAACTGAGGGTCGATGGGAGGGTCGATGATCCCGTCGACCCTAGATTTCTAATGTGTCCGACCCTCCCTGTAAAACAGAGGGTCTGACTTTCTGTCTTGGGGGGGTCCGACCCTCCCTTGCTGGGTATGCGACCCTCCCCTTAATTTAAGTGTTTTTGGGTCGATTTGATACCTGGGATCACAATCTCCTTCACGCCCTTGGTCCATTTGACTCAACCATGATGGATAAACCTGGTTCAAGGTGGTAAGACCTGGTTAGTTTGACACGAGTCTTACAACTCCCCCCTACTTATAAAAATTTCGTCCTCGAAATTGTACGTACCTTCTGAATCAAATAAGTGAGGGTATTGCTTTCGCATAGCATTTTCTTCTTCCCATGTAATTTCTTCCATGTCCCTACTTTTTCAGGTGACCTTAACATAATAAATATCTCGGTTGCGTAGTCGTTGAACCTTTCGGCTGGTGATTTCAGTTGGTGTTACTTCGAATGTCAAATCATCAGTCAAATCTGATAAATTTACTGTCAAAACGTGCGTTGGATCCTTGACATACTTCTTCAATAGGGAAATATGAAATACGTCATGCACACTTGACATAGATGGTGGTAGTGCTAACTGATAAGACACTTTCCCATGCTTAGCTAAAATTTCATACGGCCCGACATATCTTGGACTTAGTTTCCCTTTCTGTCCGAACCTTTTCAATCCTCGCATAGGCGATACCATCAAAAATACTTTATCACCTACAACGAACTCCAGATCTCTACGTCGAGTATCTGCATATTGCTTCTGACGGTTCTGAGCTATTCTCACTCTTTCCTTGATAATGTCGACCACTCTACACGTCTCTTCAACAAACTCTGGTCCAACAATACTACGTTCTCCAACTTCATTCCAAAATAAAGGAGTTCGACACTTTCTGCCATACAATGCTTCATAGGGTGACATCTGTGTAGTAGCCTGATAGCTATTGTTATAAGCGAATCCGATCAGTGGTAATCTTTTATCCCATGATCCTTTGAAGTCAATTACACATGCTCGTAGCATATCTTCTAAAATCTGGATTATACGCTCTGACTGTCCATCTGTCTGTGGGTGAAATGCAGTACTGAACTTCAATGTTGTACCCATAGTCTTTTGCAATCCCTCCCAAAACTTGGAAGTAAATCGTGGATCTCTATCGAATACAATGCTCTCTGGTACACCGTGTAACCAAACAATATTATCCACATACAGCTTTGCTAACCTTTCCAATGTATATTGAGGTCGTATCGGTATGAAGCGAGCTGTTTTAGTCAGACAGTCTACAATCACCCAAACTGCGTCAACTACTCGAGGAGTCAGTGGTAACCCCGTGATGAAGTCCATAGTGATGCAGTCTCATTTCCATGCTGATTCCAGTAACGGCTGTAACAGCCCTGCGGGTCTTTGTCGTTCAGCCTTTACTTTCTGACAATTTAGGCATTGAGACACGAACTTAGCTACATCTGCTTTCATTCCTCTCCACCAATATAGTTTCTTTAGATCATGATACATTTTTGTACTTCCAGGATGTATCGAATAGATGGTGGTATGGGCTTCTTTCATCAGTCGGTGTCTAATGTCCCCACTTTCTGTTTCGGGTACACATATTCTTCCTTTGTACTTCAGTACCTTTTCTTCGTCCAAGGTGAACTCAGGGTTAGTCCTACCTTTCTCGATATTTTCTTGTACTGTTATCAGATAAGGATCTGATTTGATAGCTGTCTTCACTTCATCCATTATATCCGGTATAATTTTCAATGCCGTGAACATATTTGAAAACCGATGAATAAACCCTTGGTTGGCTGATCCATCCGTTGTATCTATCACATATTGCTCATTGTCATGATTGAATACCATTTCGGTAGTACATATAGCTGCAGTTGTACTAACTTCCCCTTGAGATTTTATCATCGCCTTTCTGCTCAACACATCCGCTACTACATTAGCTTTCCCCGGATGATACTGAATATCACAATCATAGTCTTTCAATAGTTCCAGCTATCTTCTTTGCCTCATATTCAACTCCTTCTGATTAAATAAATAAGTAAGACTCTTATGGTCCGACTTAATCAGGAACTTCTCTCCGTATAGGTAATGTCTCCATATCTTGACAACATGTACTACTGCTGCTAACTCCAAATCATGAGTGGGATAATTTTTCTCATGTATCTTTAACTGTCTTGAGGCATAAGCAATTACTTGTTCTCCTTGCATAAGCACGCATCCTAATCTCAGTCCTGACGCATCAGTGTATAGGGTGAATGGCTGTCCGGGAATGGGAATAGTCAAAATCGGAGCAGATATCAATCTGGTCTTCAATGATTGGAAGCTCTTCTCATATTTATCTGTCCACACAAACTTTTCACCTTTCTTGGTCAAACTGGTGAGAGGTACAACAATCCAAGAATAATCTTCCACAAATCTCCGATAATAACCTGCGAGACCCAAAAAAATTCTAATTTCTGCAACGCTCTTTGGTGCTTCCCACTTTACAATAGCCTCGATCTTTCTGGGGTCCACTTTGATTCCTTCAGCGGATACTACATGGCCTAGGAAGGCGACTTCACTTAGCCAAAACTCACACTTGGTAAATTTGGCATATAACTTCTCTTTCCTTAAACGCTGTAGGGCGGCGTTTAGGTTCTTGATATGGGTTTCTTTGTCCTTGGAATATACCAATATATCATCAATAAATACAATAACCGACGTATCCAACATATCGTGGAAGATCTGGTTCATAAGTTCCATGAAAGTTGCTGGTGCGTTTGTTAATCCAAAAGACATGACCAAGAACTCATAATGTCCATATCTGGTCCTGAAAGCTGTCTTAGGAATATCACCCTCTTTAATCTTCAACTAATGATAGTCTGACCGAAGATCGATCTTAGAAAATACTTTTGCTCCTTGCAACTGATCGAACAAGTCATCGATCCGAGGTAGTGGATATCGATTCTTGATTGTCAGTTTATTCAACTCCCGATAGTCGATACATAATCGAACGCTACCGTCCTTCTTCTTTACGAATAATACCGGTGCTCCCCACGGTGAAATACTGGATCGAATATAACCCTTGTCCATCAGTTCCTGTAGTTGCACTTTTAATTCCTTCAGTTCTGTAGGAGCCATTCTATAAGGTGCTTTTGATACTGGTGTGGCACCAGGTATAAGATCTATCACAAACTCTGTGGCTCGGTCGGGTGGTAATCCGGGTAGTTCCTCTGAAAATACGTCGGGATAGTCCCGCACGACATCAATATATTCCATTCGTGGTGCTTCCTTGGTTAGGTCGATCACTGATACTAGATACCCGACTGCCCCCTTCACAAGGCACTTCTTAGCCTTTAGTGCTGAGAGTATGAGCTTGCGTTTACGGGGCAGTTTGGTTCCCGCAAAACTAAATTCTGCTCCTTCTTTGTCTTTAAATGTTAGCTTCTTTTCGACGCATAATAGGTTCACAGAATGTTGAGCTAACCAGTCCATTCCCAAGATGACGTCAAAGTCTGCCATCTCAAGTTGGATCAAGGTTGCATCTAAGGTTTTCTCACCAATGAGAACTGGACATGGTCCATAACCTTTTTCTAATTCCACTTCTAACCCCATCGGTGACCGTACAAGTAGGTTGTAGTCCAATGTTTTGATGGGTAATTTCAGCTTCTTTTCGAATGACACAGATATAAAGGAATGAGTAGCTCCTGAATCAAAGAGTACTCTGGCGGGTACGCCATTTATAGGTACGATACCTGTGATTTATTTTACTTAGTCTACATGCTCATACTATGTAATTACAACTTAAAAAGGTTTCAGTCATACATGTGACCACATCGGGTAATGCGGCAGCATCCTCGGTTGTAACAACATATACTCATTCTTGATGTAACTGCTTCTTGGGCTTAGGACACTCCCTTGCCATATGTCCTGCTTGGTTGCAGTTATAACATTTTGGACCTTCAGCATTTGGCTTTGGCTGATGTTGAGCTACTGGAGTAGTCTTGGGTGCAGCAGTAAAGCCTTGAGCACGGAAGGATTTAAATGTCTTGTTGTTCCCTCCGTTATAAGCATTTCCGGCTGGCCTTTTTATACCTCTGTTCTATGTAAAATAACTCTCCTTCTGGCTCGATTCTATAACTCAAACAATTTGAACAGCTTCGTTATATACCTTCTTTTCCAAGCCTAGAACATGCTCTCTGATGCTTCCTCTAAGCCCCGTGACAAACCTATGGGTCTTAGTGTCTTCTTCTTGCATACTAAGTGGTGCAAAGAAAAACAACTCCTCATAATGCTGTTGATATGCATCCACAGACATCTGGCCCTGATATAAACTCAGGAACTCCTTCTCCATAGCATCTCTGAAGCTTCGTAGAAAATACTTCTCAAAGAACGCTTCTTTATAAATAGCCCAAGTCAATAGGGCGTGCTTGGTCAGTAGATATGCCCTGGTGGATTTCCACCAATGATGTGCATCGCCTTTCAGCATGAAGGTGGCACATAACACCTTTTCTTCTTCTGTGATAGTCATCATGAGAAAGTTTCTCTCCATCTCGTCGATCCAATGTGCTGGCCATAACGGATCAGACGGTTTACCGTTAAATTCCTTGGGCTTCATCTTCAAAAATCTCTCAACTAGTCGAGAGTGATCCATCTGAGTTTGGGGGTATGCCCCAAACATAGGTTGTGGGTACTGATACTGAACCTGAGCTGCTTCCGGACCTGGTACTGGAATTTGTGCAACTGGTGGTTGAGGTGTTTGAGGTGCTGGGTGGTTACCCACCGGTGCTACACTGGCTTGTCCGGTCTGCATGGGTGTAGCACGGGCGGCCTGAAACATAATCCCCATTGCAACTTGCATTTGAGCCTGTGCGTGTTGCATTTGTTGCAGCTGCTGTGCTAGATTCATTACCATGGTTGCTAACTCCGGGGGTGGAGGTGGCAAGTTGGTAGGATTTGCCTGATCTGGATTGACTGGTGGTGCAACCTGCGGGTTTCCCTGGGCGTATATATTTTCTTGGCTAGTTTCCTCCACAGGTGGTGGTGGAACTGCATTTCGGCTCTGCCTAGTTACTCTACGTCCAGACATGTTTTCTTCTGAGATTGGTGGTGCCTGAAAATCATCAAAATAAGTGAGACAATCATTTATACTACATGTAGGCATGCTAACCGATGTAAAATTTCAAAATTTTCAGCTCATTCTATAAAAAATACTGCCTTTTCTAGGCAGGGTCGATGGTGGGGGTAGATGGTGTGTCCGACCCTCAGTATCCGACCCTGGGAATGAGCTGTTCTTCCCGAGAGCTGAGGGTCGATGTGAGGGTCGATGGGTATCCGACCCTCAGTATCCGACCCTGGGAATGACCTGTTTTTTTCGAGAGCTGAGGGTCGATGGGTATCCGACCCTCAGTATCTGACCCTGGTTTTCTGTCAGATTCCCGAGAGCTGAGGGTCTATCCGAGGGTCGATCCGAGGGTCGATGATCGTGGTCGAATTGTTCGACCCTCGGACTAAAAATCAGACCTTTAAGATCCGATTCTAGGTTCATTCTCTATTATTTCCCTCCTGTTTCGACTCGTCTCTCACCTCTGAGTTGCTACAGTGCCACTATGCTATTTTGGTCAGTTTGGATCTGTGTTTCGTCGTCCACGTCATCCCTACAGGTATGCTTTCTCGTTTGTACCTGTTTTTAGGTTTCCATTTCTAGGTTTTTGGCCCTTTAACTTGTATTTTTCAAATTAAACTTTTTCCAACCGTAAAAATTTGATTTTTATTGGGGGATTTTGTTATTGGTATCTCGAGGAACGAAAGCCCTCAAAAATATTTGAGTTTTATCGGTTGGTTATTGAGAAACTCGAAATTTTCACTTTTGCCCTAATTTTGTCGAAATTTTGAATTTCTTGTAATTTCTTGCAATCCAATCTAATTAGTTGTAATTTCTGACTGTTTGAATCTCACAAGTTGGTTTAGGATCTATGTACGTCCTCCTGCCCACGTGTATGGGTGAAAAGTGAGGCTTTTGGTTAACTTACATCGTTATAATGTCAAATTTCAGATTTTTCTACCTTATTAACACATTATCTATTTTTCTTTCTTATTTGCAGTTACTATGGCCCGTACCAAAGTATCCAGAGTTCGTGATCCACTTTGCTTCGGCTCCAACGAAGCCGAGGAACAATATTCCCACTACGCTCGTAAGAAGGTAGAGGGTGGTCGTATGGTGAACTTGGCTGAGTTAGCCTTGTTCAACATGGAGAGGGCCTTTGGTGATATGGGGTGGCTCCCTGTCATCACCTACGATGCTTGCACATGCCCGAACTTAGTGCGACAGTTTTATTGTAATCTCCAGGTGGTGGGGGATTACAATGATGTGGATAGGGGTCACGAGCTACGCATCACTAGCTATGTAAAGGGAGTGAACATTTCCTTCGATTATCGGCAACTGGCCGACCTACTGGGCATTCCCTATGATGGCCCCATGGTTTACTGTGCTCCTGGAGAGCCCCAGTTCGTTTCCCTAGAGATGAGGGCTGAGATTGATAGTCAGCTACTACACCCCGATCGTTGGCAGATGAGAGCTTGCTATATGCGTCCGGCTCCACGGGTCTTTTGCAAGATTATCCAGCATAATCTGATCCCGCAGAGTGGCCATTACGAGAGGGTTTCTCAGCTGACCCAGTATCTTCTATACAACATCTGCACTCGACAGCCCGTCTGCCTTCCTTACATCAGCATGCGGACTATGATCAGTGCCACAATGCCCAGTCATAGGGGTAATCTATCCTATGGACGTATGATCACTGTTCTGCTTACCCGCCTGGGGGTTGATTTAGTGGATGAGAAGATTCAGGAGAAAACCTTCTCATCGCCTCTAGATTGGGAGGCTATTTACAAGATGGGTATGCAGGATGCCCAAGTCAGTGACGAGGAGAGGAATGAGATGGTGCACCCTCACACTCGCATCGAGATGGCTGACGCTGAGGCAGCTGCTGCCACTACTAGAGTTCATGCGGATCCTGCCGATGACAATGACCGCATGTATATGGACGTCGACTCGATACCACCGCCTTCACCCACGCATGCGGCTGGAGCTGGTACTTCCTCTGCGACGGGTCCTGCACCTGAGACTGGTCCTTCTCATGCGGCTGGTCCTTCACGCCCACCTCCTGATATGATGGAGATGTTGCATGAGATCCGAGAGGCTCAGTGTAGATCTGATCTGAGGATGGAGGAGCTTCTAGATGCTCAACGCCGGACTGATCAGCGGGTGGCTGATCTCACAGCTAGTCTTCAGGCGACTCAGATTCAGGTGGCTCGGTTGACTAGAGTCTATGCCGAGGACTATGACAGAGATCGTGAGGCACCGCCTCCTCCTTCACCTCCAGCTTCTTGATTGTATTTATTTTCTTTGTACTACAGAGTAACTGTCCGGGTTGTGGACTGTACTCTGCTTTAGTTATGTTATGTATATACGTTTGTTGCTCTCTCATTCTATGTAAAATTGTTTCAACCATGATGGGTAAACCTGGTTCAAGGTGGTAAGACCGGGTTAGTTTGACACGGGTCTTACACTTGACTTCTTTTGTTTTGCCTTACCAAAAACAATGGGGTCCTCAGTAAACCCTTTGCCCTTAGTTTTCTATATCATCTGCTTTTCATACCCAAGTCCTGTCTTATTATGAGAGGGTCTTTGATAACTTAAGATTTCATCAAGCACATTTTCTTCTTCTTCAGCCTCTTGGTCAGACATCAATGGAGATGAGGTAGTAGCTTCTTTGTAACTTTTTTTTTTCTTCACATACTCTGCAAGCTCTGTTTCTAATCTCAGAATTTCTTCCTCAAGCTTTGCATACTCATTTGTTTTTAAGGATAAAGCATTTTCGAGATCATTTTCAGTCTTCTTTGCTTCTTCATTTGAGATTTTCAAAGTACTTATGAGCTTAATTGCTTCATTGTACTTGTCATTTAACCTTTTGTTCTTCTTCCTTTCATCTCTGAGATCTGTAAGAGCTAAGTATAGTTCAGCTTCAAGATTGGCCTCATCTTCAAGATCATCTTTCCTTTTGGAAGCTTCATTGTCCTCAAGCGTTTCATCAAATCTGACCATGAACAGAGTCTCACAGTCATCTTCCTCCTCTGACTCATCTGAGGATTGATTCTTCTTGGTCAACAAACTTCTCCTTTTTGGTATGAATTTTCTTTTACCTTTCTTGTCATGACTCTCCTTGGGGTCTTCATCATCGGAGTCATATACTCTTCATTTCTTTTGACATTTTGATGCAAAGTGTCCTAGTCCTCCACAGTTGAAACATTTCAGTGTTGACTTTCCTTTGTATTTATCACTTCTCTTCTTAAGCCTTCTAGCAAGATAGGCTATCAATTCATCATCTAAGTCATCAGACTCACTAATATCTTTTGCTTTTGATTTTTCACTTGGTTCTTTGGTCTTCAACTTTCTCATGGCTTCAAAAGCTGCTTCCTTCTCTGTAGGGATTTCATCAAGCATTCTCATTTCATAGGTCGTCAGAATACCATGTAAATCATCAGTGGTCAGGGAATCCAAGGTGTCCATCTCTTCAAGCACTGATACCTTGGCATTATATAGCTTGGGTAAAGTTCTTAGGATTTTCTTAACAACATGTATCTCCTTTATCTCTTCACCCAATGCCCTGATTGCATTGGTGATGCCATTCACCCGATTGAGATAGAACTCAATGGTTTCTCCTTTAGACATCTTCAGACTCTCAAACTAAGATCTCAAAATTTATAACTTAGCCTCTTTTATCTTATTATCTCCTTCATGCACACTTTTCAGTTTGTCCCAAATTTCTTTGGAGGTAGGACAGCTGATAACTCTGGTGAGCTCATTGCTAACAAGAGATGCTAGAAGAGCTGTGACTGCTTTAGCTTCATTTTCCCTTCTTTTCATTTCTACTGCATCTGTGATGTCTTTTGTGGGATGTGTGTATCCATTCTTTACTGCCAGCCAGACTCCATAGCCTTGAGATATAAGGTATGCTTCCATCCTAACTTTCCATACACTGTAGTTTGATCCGTCAAATAGAGGAATTCTTTCATGCCTGTGGTTATCTTCACTGAATGCCATTTTTCACAGCTCTCACTTCTGCCTGTACCCGAAGTTGTTAGTCTTCCTCCCTAGGGAACTCAGCTCTGATACCAATTGTGATTCCCAGGTTGACACTAAGAGGAGGGGTGAATTAGTAACCACTAAAAATCTTCCCAACAATGTGAGGTCAGTCCTGACTGATTAAACACTGCTACCTTGAGTTGTCTGCCTTAGCTGTGCTACCTTGAGCTGACTAGTTCACATATCTGTTCATTTACACATTTCGTGTAACACACCATGCCACACACCTATAGGTATCCATACCAGAGGCTTGGCCTACCAAGTGTGTACACCCAGACCTGCAACCCACGCACTTCACATACACAACAAAAATATGCACATCCACATGACACATCATATAACGTGGTTCACCTATCACACACTATGATGGCTACTCCACGGGGCAATACCCTAACCAGGGTTTTGTATTATACCCAATACGCTACTTCAATGGTATTCTGCTGCTACAACAACTTGGTGCTATACCACCAATGTAATCCAAGCTACAACTTGGAATTCTGGGCAACTACCCACAATCCTGTCAAGCCCCAACTAGACAGGTTACAACGAAATTAATATGGAATGTGTACAAACCCTTCCCAACATAATGTATCTCACAACATAAGGTTTGCGTGCGTGATTACCTTCCCAGCATGATCACAAAATAGGCTTTCCAAACTCTCCAATAGTGATAGGTAAGCTTCTTCAATAGAGTGGAACTCCGGCACTCTTCCAATGCATCTCACACAACATCATGCACATCAAACTGTTACTCATGCTCACACTTCCTTCCAAACTATTCAAATGACCATTCATATCAGATGGAAGAAGGTGGAGAGGGATTTTTCTTCAAAGAAAGCCATAAATCCCTTTTCTATCAAAAACCCGTAGCTCTTCTTCACAAAACCTAAGTTTTTTCTTTTAGACGGATTCTTCTCGAAGAGAGAAGTTCGTGGGCTTTTGAATCGCCTCAATCAGAGATCGGATGGCCAAGATATGGCCATCTAAAGTCCAGCCGATCAGATTATTCCAAACGGCATCGTTACACTTGATTTTGTGCGCCACGACGCACATTATCGCCGCCGCCTCTGTCGTACCGTACAACATTGTCGAGCCCTGATTGGCGGAGAGAGGAATCTTGAAGATCCGCCGTTGGATCTTCACTGAAAAGGCGGTAAAGCCTTTGGACCTTACGATCGGCCTCATCACGTCAGGCATGATCGAGATACACCTCGGCCGTCAGATCGAGATCCATGACGCCGACGCACCTTGCGCGTGCAACTCTGAATCCTGGATTCAGTTTCATGCGGCGCGGACTATTGTATTAAATTACATTCCGCCATTCAGAGACCTCGCGCAGGCATCATGACGCTATTAGAGAGTCACACCGAATCCCACCTCTTTGTGGAGCGCCGATTTGGAATCTTTCATACGTGGCTTGATCTGAGCCATTCATATCGAATTTTCTCTTTTTTCAAAGGACCAAAATGCCCTTAACAATTTAGGAAATGGCCTCTGTAACCAGTGAGTATCACCTACAGAGAAGCCGATTCCAGTAGGGTCCGAAGAAGATCCTTCTTTGCGGCATTGCGTCGAACGGTTGGTGCGCATGCCGAATGCCTTGCGAAGGCTTGCGGTGCGCGCGATGCTGCTGCTGCTGTCTTGACTTGCAGCATGGCCTGGCCGGCATGGCTGTGCGCGGCATGCTGCTGTGCGGAGCTACTGGCTGCTGGGCTTGCTTGCATGCTGCTGCCTTGGTGCCGCGGGCATCGGCCATGCTGGCCAGGGCTGGCTGCCATGCTGGCCTAGCCACCCTAGGTGGGGCCACCTGGTCCCCACCCACTCTGTCTCCTCTTTCTCTCTCCTTATCTTCTCTCTTCTTTTTCTCTCTTCTCATATTCTCTCTCTTCTTTCTCTCTCTCTCATCTTCTCTCTCTTTTTTCTCTCTCTTCTTTCTGGTTTTTATTCGCTTTCTTCTGTTGGTCTCTCTCATCAACTGCTGTCAGTGCACTGTCCCAGTCATCATGTCTGCCAGTGGGATTTCAGACACTCTCTCTCCTCCATATCACTTTGCGAACCCAGAGTTACCAATAATGACAATTCATACGAAGTTACTCTCAACTTGGCCAAGGTTTTAATACTCTCTCATCAAACTTGATGTAGAATGCCATTTGACTCACTGCAAGCCATCTGAAACACATATAGAATACTGTAGAACACACATACAAAGTTGCTACATCTGTGTCACTGCACTGACACTCTCTCTCCTCATTTCTCTGACTAAATGCTCACAATCACTGTCACATCAACTAAGTTGTCAACAATGACAACATAAAGTCCAACAGTTGTCCAGTGTAATGTCCAAATCCTTCGGGGACCAGCTGTAGGGTTCCCAACATGCCTTGGATATGTTTTAGCTGGTTTAAAAGCTATCTAACCAATATATAAAATCTTATACATAAGTTTAGGTAAGACGTGGGATGTTGGGGCGGAGTCTTTTATCAACCTTTAGTATTGTAGCACTTTAGTGCCTACAGGTTTTGGGTTGGGTTCATAGTTTAATAAGACACTATTTATGCCTCCTACGTTTGAATTGTAATATGCCATAATTAACTGTGAATATCTAAACTTGCATTTGCATACAAACAATAACTATGTATAATGTGTGATGAACGTGTTTGGTTGTTTGAGTTGCATGCAGACACCGAAAGGACTGGTGACGCACTACCTTATGGACACTGCTTGTATAGTTAGGCATTCTAGCAGGCGCGTAGCAGCCTGACAGAACTGGAACCGGGGTTCTCTGCTGGGGTGCAGCTTCCCTTTACATTACATGTTGCGCACATGATTAAACATAGGATGGCAATATTGCCCCATGAGCAGTGACAATTCTTTATGTGATGGGCTTTAAGGAGACATAAACCACATCCACATTATTTGATACGAAAATGTGAGATCCACCAACAAGTGTGTCTACAACAGATCTATAAGTTAAAAATTGGATTTTGAAATTTTAGCTTAATTAAAAAAAATTAGTCCCTGTCAGAACCATAGTTAGTCTAAACGGGAACGGAAAAATAATAGAATGGAATGGTACGGGATCTAAACGAAGCTAAACAAGAATGGTATAGTAAAAATGGGGGTCAAACATTTTGTGAACGGAAAAAAAATGAAAAGGGACAATATGGGTTTTAACGGATTAGAACTAATAAGGTACGATGAAAAAACAACAATATACTCCCATAAATTGAGAAAATTAATACCTAAATCAAAGGAAATACAAGACAATTATTACATGGCTAGTTATGTAAGGATGAGAATTCTCATCTTAGCCCAAGTAATTAATTGATGTTTTATGTTTGTCCAAAACACCAAGCATGAATCCAATCTACATTTGTTGGATCTGTGTACATCAGCTGACGCGATTTCCATTTTGTGGGATGATTATGGGAGAAGAAAATGTAACCTTTCAAAGACGAACCGTGAGCATGCGCCACACACAATTGGCTTCAATTGAATGCACCGTGGTGAACCGAACTTAGGTGAGCCATCTAATTAGATCCTTCCTGCAATCATCAAGCATGTTGTTCATGCCGCACTTTAGCGCGCTTGCTTTTTGTACATTAGATCAGCATAAGTGCAACATGGCTTCACATAAGCCATCCAATTTCTATTTAACAAACTCTCAAAATTTCAAAGAAGGGCAGCCAACTTTTTAAATTACATACAAGGACAAAAGTTTATAGTAATTATGGTGGGCAGCCCCTCTTAAACACAAAACTACCCAAGAGCTTCTAAATCTTGGATTTTTGTGACTTTTCAATGCATTGTCGCAAAACTTACCATAGCTTCTTTATACTATATCAGAATTGAGTGATTCGGTGTGCATTGCGCTAACTCAATGCTTTACATGTTTCATGTTCAGTACACTTTATGAAACTTTTGTGGGACCCATCAAAACCTGCCTCAAAGGAAAAAGTTTCAAACAAAACTTGGAATTTGACCACAAAATTATTACCAAACGTGAAGTGAGACTTCTACGCACTGGAAACCATATATATTCACCTTAGATTGTCATTGAACGCATTAGAAGTTGATAGATTGTCGTACGCTACAAAACCCAATCAACTCAATGCATAACTCTATGGAAACATCTATAAACCATTTGTAAGCATCACCAACAGATTACAGTTGCCAACGATGACAACCTAAGCTTTGCTCCAGACCCTGATGAACTTGATATGACACTGAGAGGGGGGGTGAATCAGTGTCTGAAAAATTCTCTTTAATTATTTACTGCTGCCCAGAGCTGATGGAGACCTAACTTTTAACACACAGACAAGCGCATGCAAATCTACCTCGATACCACTCAGTGGCCAGGTCTACCAAATTTGCATTCTCATCCTGCAAGCCATTCCACGCACTCCAAAATATATAGGAAAATAAAGACAGTCCACAACACAGGATATACGTGGTTTACCAACACAGTGTGTGTTGGCAAGTCCACGGAGTAATACCCAACGGGCTCCGTATATACTTAATACACTTCTTTTTGCTGTCCACACAGCAGGGAGTGCATACACCCAATATACCCAGCATAAAACTAGGAGGGCACACATGTGCCAGGAATTCAGGCATCAAGCACCAGTGTTCAGCACACGCTGCACACCACGCTTAACCCACACCCACGAGAAGCGAATAATAATTTTTTTTAGGCTTATAAATTTGCCTTACAATTTTCCCCCACTAGCTAGGTATTCAACAATTTGCACCTACGCTAGCATACAATAAATTGAAAGCATAAATAGATAAGGAATTGAGAATCTCACAAACAATGCTTTCGAATGGCCAACAATCTCTCTGAAGCTTCACTGCCCTCAGGTACTCTCTAACAGTCTTCAATGATGATAGAGATCGATTCACAGAGCACACCTCGCTCACAGGCTTCTAATCTCTTCCACATAACCCATAATCACCATGAATATAAAAATAAAAGCTCTACTTACCTCTCATAGGGATTTAGCACTCCATTGATGCACAGAGAAGAGGTAGTTGGTGATTGATCACTGCCACAAGGTACGAAACCCTAGAAATCCTTCTCTCTGCCTTCAAATGCTCTTTTCAATTTTTCTTAGGGTTTTTATGACTCCCAACGGTGCCCAATAGATAGAGCATCCAAAATATGGAAACTGCAACTTGAACGGACCGATTTGAAGCTCGGATGAAGAAGTTATTGCAGTTTGAAGTTCGGCCAATCATAGATAAGGAAAGAGAATCTTTCCTTTTATAACACCGTAGCCGCGCCGCGCCAATGTATTGTCGCGTTCTAATTGGCGGAGACGGAATCTTCAAAATGGACCATCGGATAAGCCTTCTAAAGGCGGGAAGATCCGTGAGCCACTGGATCCGCACAAGTTGCGTCAGATCCTGTCGGCTTTAATATTGGCCGCACGATCTGGATCTTCGCGCCGCTGTACCAAAAGCGCGCCACATTGAATCAAGAGCTAATACAATAGATCGCGGCCCATTATAATATAATGCAACCGACCAATCAAAGCCCGCGCGATAGAATCTTGACGCTGCCACCGCACTGCACTCGAACCCGCCTTGATCTGGGCCATTAGATGTGGATCTGAGCATCGTGGCTTCAATTTGGCCGCTGATCTTGCATCTTCTCCTCTTTTTATGCCAAAATTGCCCCTAAACAATTTGTGAAATGCCTAAATTGCCCCTAAACAACTTGTGAAATGACTTTTTCGAGCGATCCGACAGAAACTGCAATATCTCTCTTATCCAACGTCGGAATTGAGTGATTCAAGTTGCGTTGGAAAGATAACTCGACGCACTATATCTTTCCACTGTCGGATTTCCATGAACCTGCTGCGGGACACACTAAAAATAGGCCCAAAGTTAAAACTCTGTCAAACCTTAGAATTTGAACCCGAAACTTTGCGTGCATGCATGCCAAGTGCCGTGGGCTGCCGTGTTGGCATGTCACCTTGCCACCACACCTGTGGGTCCCACTCACATTTTTTGTCTCTCCTCTTTCTCTCTCCAATTTCTCTCTCTACAGTCTCTCTCTTCAACCTCTCTTTAATATCTCATGCCTCAACACAAGAAACAATGCAACACTACTAGAAACTCTGTCACATCATCAGTATTACTGTCACATCATCTGTTTCTATGTCACATCACCAGAAACACTGTCAGATCATCAGATCATGAGTTTTCCGTTCCTCTTGTTGACCACACCATCAGTGGGGCCCATAGACAGTCTCTCTCATCAAACTCAGTGTAGAATATCATTCAACTCTCTGTAAGTCATCTGAAACACATGTAGAACACTGTAGAACACACATGTGAGGTTGCCCCATCTTTACCATTGCACTGACATTCTCTCTCCTACACTGACACTCTCTCTCCTCATTTCTTTGACTATATACTTATAGACACTATCACATCAGTCAAGTTGCCAACAATGACAACATAAAGGCCAACAATCTCTCCCTTTGGAATTGTTAGCAACTCATTCTGCACATGAGATCTTTCTCCCCCTTTGACAACAAATACAAAGGGACATGCCACATAGGAGTGCCCACCGCATCTTTCCAATCCTATGGGCCTAAAAAAAATAATCAATGAATATATCAACACATAAAAACATCACCAGACTCCCCCTGAGTCCAACATAAGGAGATGAAAGATAACAAACATATGCATACACCACTCAACATATAAATACCATAGGACTCCCCCTGAGTCTATCATCGGGAGCAAAAGGATATAGCAAATACACACTGTTCCCCCTCACTCCAAGCACCTCACTGCTTGGTGAGCATGGTCATGCATGAATCTTCGACACTCTCTGTCAGAGTATATAAATTCCTTGAGGTTCTCTGTCCTAAAGCCACAATCTTGCCACTATCAACTCTTTTGATCTCACATCCCTGTTTGTTGAAGATCACTTCATACCCTCTGTCACAAATCTGACTGATGCTGAGAACGTTGTGCTTGACTCCTGACACATAAAACACATCATGGAGTTTTATCTTTCTATTGTTAATGCTGATAGAACCCTTTCCAGTTACCTTGGCCCCTTCATTATTTCCAAACTTCACTGTACCTCCCTCATACTGTTGAAGCTCCTGAAACATTTTCTTATCACCTGTCATGTGACTAGAGCATCCACTGTCAAGTATCCAAGGAGACGGCTTGTCTTGTGTCTTGAACATTGTCTCGAAGCATGCAACACCATCATTTTTTCCTTCTACAAAATCTGCAATGATTTTCTTTTTCCACACTTTTCTAACAACTGGTGGAGTCTTTTTGTTCACTCTCTACTTAGCCTTTCTTTGACCATTCTCTCTCTATTGTGTCACTTTTTGTCGAGGTGGCGTGAATGGAAAAATTATTCTGCATTCTCTTGCAATATGCCCATAGTTATGACAATTGTAGCACTCAATAAAATTTTCTTCAAGGGAAGCAAATTGATTTCTACTTTCAAATCTGACTTCTCTCATGTTGAATTTGCAGGTGGCTATTTTATGTCCATAGGCATTGCATTTAAAACAATATCTTTAAAAATAAGATTTTGGCCTAAAAGGTGCCATGTACCTCATCTGTCTCTGTGGTGCATTGGGATAATTTCTTCCATAGAAGTTACTGTGCTTCACTCTCTTAACTTGTCTTGCATTAGTAGTCTGTGGAATAGGAACATGATTTTCTTCTTGAACATAAACCATAGGAGCTTCGCCCTTTCCACTCTCTTTCACAAAAGAGATGGGACCTTTCTTCTTTGAATTGGCACTGTTAGAATTTATAATTCCATCTAGCTTGCTGCTACTAGGGTGCACTGGAGTGTTTCTTGGCTTATCAGATTGATTCAACTTTTAATGTCTTTCAAGATCTTCTTTTTCATACTCAGTCACTTTTGCTTTCAAATGAATAAATTCTTTCTCAAGCTCTTCAAATTTACTCATTACAAGAGCTTGTATTTCAAGTTGAGCTCTCAAACCTGCATTCTCAGTCATTAATTTGGAGTGGTCTGTAGATACCTATTCAAGCTGAGTCTTGAAACTGTCAATAATTTTCTTGGACTCTACATCTTGAACACTCAAGTCTTGAATCAACTGTTTCTGCTTTTTAAGTTCTCTTGAGACAAACTTGTTATTCTTCCGTTCCTTATTAAGTTCCTTCATAGCTGCTTGAAACTCTGCTTCAAAATTTATTTCACCTTCTTCGTCACTGCTTGAGCTTGATTTTTTATTTTTGTTCTCTTTTCGTTCTTCAAGGAAAACCATGAACAAAGCCTCACTAGACTCACCCTCTGAAACATCATCTGAGTCGTCATCTGAAGTGTCACTATTCCTTTTGGAAATAAAGCTTTTCCTTTTAGGCTTTTTCTTCTTGAAGCTCTTGGTCTTGTAACTGTCATTGTTGTCATCTTCATCATCACTATCGAATTTATTCTTCTTTGGACATTTTGCAGCAAAGTGTCCAACCTTACCACAATTGAAGCACTTGAATGGGAGTTTGTTCTTGTACCTTCCTGTACCCTTCTTCAATTTTCTAGTAGAGTGAGTTGTGGCTTCATCTTCACTTTCTTCTTCATCTGGATTCTTAAAAATTTTAATCTTCTTTATGGCTTTGAAGGCAACTTGCTTATCAATAGAGTTTCTGGATCTATTCTCATCTCAAAAGCTGTTAAGGCTCCATGAATCTCATCAATAGTCACCTGTTCTAAATCCTTGGTCTCTTCAAGAGCTGATACTTCTGACTCAAATTTAGGAGTAAGAGACCTTAAGATTTTTTGACAAACAATATGACCTTTTAGGTCCTTACCAAGTCCTCTAATGGAATTAACCACTTCATTAACTTTTTTCATGTACTGATCAATAGTCTTATTTTCATACATCTTCAGGTTCTCAAACTGACCTCTGAATGTTTGTAGCTTGACTATCTTGATCTTCTTGTCTCCTTCATATATATTAATCAATCTATCCCAAACCTCATTTGCTGTCTTACAGTCCATGACTTTAGCCAGTTCACTGTTTGTCAGTCCCCCTTGAATAGCATTAAGAGTTTTTCTATTGTTTTCAAAATTTTTCTTGTCTACTACAATAGGAGCATTCGTATCATGAGGAGTGTAGCCATTCTCAATAGAAACCCATACATCAAACCCAAGAGACCCAATGTAGATCTCCATTCTTCTCTTCCAAAATACAAATTCTGTCCCATCGAACAATGGGGGCTTGTTAAAACCTTCTCTTGGTGCCATATCTTTATTCTGATCTTCTCAGTTGCTGATTAAGCTGTCACTGAGCTTGGTGCTCTGATACCAATTGATGAACTTGATATGACACTGAGAGGGGGGGTGAATCAGTGTCTGAAAAATTCTCCTTAATTATTTACTGCTGCCCAGAGCTGATGGAGACCTAACTTTTCACACACACACAAGCGCATGCAAATCTACCTCGCTACCACTCAGTGGCCAGGTCTACCAAATTTGCACACCCATCCTGCAAGTCATTTCACACACTCCAAAATATATAGAAAAATAAAGACAGTCCACAACACAGGATATACATGGTTCACCAACACAGTGTGTGATGGCTAGTCCACGGAGTAATGCCCAACGGGCTCCATATATACTCAATACACTTCTTTTTGCTGTCTACACAGTAGGGAGTACATACACCTAATTTACCCAGCATAAAACTAGGAGGGCACACATGTGCCAGGAATTCAGGTATCAAGTACCAGTGTTCAGCACATGCTGCAAACCACGCTTAACTCGCACCCATGAGAAGCAAATAATAATTTTTTTTAGGCTTTTAAATTTGCCTTACAATTTTTCCCCACTAGTTAGGTATTCAACAATTTGCACCTACGTTAGCATACAATAAATTGAAAGCATAAATAGATAAGAAATTGAAAATCTCACAAACAATGCTTTCGAATGGCCAACAATCTCTCTGAAGCTTCACACTGCCCTCAGGTACTCTCTAACAGTCTTCAATGATGATAGAGATCGATTCACAGAGCACACCTCGCTCACAGGCTTCTAATCTCTTCCACATAACCCATAATCACCATGAATATAAAAATAAAAGCTCTACTTACCTCTCATAGGGATTTAGCACTCTATTAATGCATAGAGAAGAGGTAGTTGGTGATTGATCACTCCCACAAGGCACGAAACCTTAGAAATCCTTTTCTCTGCCTTCAAAATGATCTTTTCAATTTTTCTCTGGGTTTTTACGACTCCCAACGGTTACCAATAGATGGAGCATCCAAAAATATAGAAACTGCAACTTGAACAGACCGATTTGGAGCTCGGATGAAGAAGTTATGGCAGTTTGAAGTTCGACCAATCACAAATAAGGAAAGAGAATCTTTCCTTTTATAACACCGTAGCCGCGCCGCGCCAATGTGTTGTCGCGTTCTAATTGGCGGAGATGGAATCTTCAAAACGGACCATCGGATAAGCCTTCTAAAGGCGGAAAGATCCGTGAGCCACTGGATCCGCACAAGTTGCGTCAGATCCTGTCGGCTTTAATATTGGCCGCACGATCTGGATCTTCGCGCCGCTGTACCGAAAGCGCGCCACATTGAATCAAGAGCTAATATAGACGCGGCCCATTATAATATATGCAACTGACCAATCAAAGCCCATCCCGTGCCCCATTAGACCCGCCCTGATCTGGGCCATTAGATGCGGATCTGAGCATCGTGGCTTCAATCTGGCCGCTGATCTTGCATCTTCTCCTCTTTTTATGACGAAATTGTCCCTACACAATTTGTGAAATGACTTTTTCGAGCGATCCGACAGAAACTGCGATATCTCTCTCATCCGACGTCGAAATTAAGTGATTCAAGTTGTGTTGGAAAGATAACTCGAAGCTCTACATCTTTCCACTGTTGGATTTCTATGAACCTTCTGTGGGACCCACCAAAAATAGGCCCAAAGTTAAAACTCTATCAAACCTTGAAATTTGAACCCGAAACTTTGCGTGCATGCATGCCAAGTGCCGTGGGCTACCATGTTGGCATGTCACCTTGCCACCACACCTGTGGGTCCCACTCAAATTTTTTCTCTTTCCTCTTTCTCTCTCTAATTTCTCTCTCTACAGTCTCTCTCTTCAACCTCTCTTTAATATCTCATGCCTCAACACAAGAAACAATACAACACTACTAGAAACTCTGTCACACCATCAGTATTACTGTCACATCATCAGTTTTTATGTCACATCACCAGAGACACTGTCAGATCATCAGATCATCAGTTTCTCGTTCCTCTTGTTGACCACACCATCAGTGGGGTCCATAAACAGTCTCTCTCATCAAACTCAGTGTAGAATACCATTCAACTCTCTGCAAGTCATCTGAAACCCATGTAGAACACTATAGAACACACATGCGAGGTTACCCCATCTTTTTCATTGCATTGACACTCTCTCTCCTACACTGACACTCTCTCTCCTCATTTCTTTGACTATATACTTACAGACACTGTCACATTAGTCAAGTTTCCAATAATGATAACATAAAGGCCAACAGACCCGAGTTTCCAATAGAGGGCATTATCATCCATAGCAAATTCCGAAATGGGATTTGGGATTTCTTCTAAATTCTAATCCTATAAATAGGCACACTTGCCAAGGATACAAACTCTTAAATCATATTTATTATTATTCATTCTTTCTATTCTAAGGTCACTTTTACCGATGCTCAGATTTCTGAATTTAGCATTAAAGAGCACCCCTTGGACCATGACCCTCTCTATTGCTTGGTTTACGGTTTTTGGTCCACAGATCTCCCGAGGCCCGATAGCTCGGAATTCAACTGCTACATGTATTGTTATAAACATTATAAATACTTATCGAAAAAAATATATAAATACAAAAAATATTTAATATACATCATCTCACATGACTTGATTTAGGTTGACCAGTTCACTGATCTGGTCTATAATGATTTTGAACAAGTTGGGAGTACTCTTAACAATTTTTGTGTTCTTATTTCAAAGGTTGAAGAGATGACCTCTTATTGTATAATGTTGCTAGTGGTTCTCTCCCAGAGGTTCCTGTTAGTGACACTGTAATAAAAGAAGCAAATCAAGTAGTGAGGGCAGGTTCAGAAACCCTGTAACCACTCTAATGCCTAAGTTAAAACCGGTAATAAGTTGTTGAAACTCTGTATAGGGGAATATGAGTTCCTATAAAGGTAGAGTTTAACAGAATGACAAAGAGCTTGAGATTTAAAAATTGGATCCGGTTACCTTTGTTCTGGGGTCTATTTGTAGATGGGCATGAAGTATCATTATTCTCGGCATGATCCTGGCGACATCCTCTAATATTGAGTACATTTTGTATCTCATGCCACTAGCTATGAGCTGTTGGGGCAATTGGATAAGGAAGGTGACTGTACTCACAATCTGATCCCTTTGAAATAGAGATTGGATGTGGGTAGGTGAGCATCCTGGTCGTCAGATGAAGATCCTTTAATAACCTTTCCATAACGTCTCCAAGATCTTAGCTCGAGGACATCCCTGATGAACGGAACGTGGTCGAGATGTATGAGATCCGTATCCTCCCTAATCGAGATGGATCCGCGGTTATCCTCTAGATCATGGAGATAATCCTTCCATATAACCGACCCATGGGTTGCCGCCTATGGCGAATTGCGACGTGTCTATACACGTGTCTTCATTCTACTGGTGATCGGTACTGGACGTTGTGTCTTCATCCGATTGTTGGGTACTAGTACTTAGGTAGGAATATTGAGTGTACCTTTTTTCTTTACTAGATCCACTTAGGACCTATTTGATAAAACTTCTGCCTTGGATTCCTTACTTCTGGTTCAAAGTAATACTTGTACTCCATGATTATTTGGAAGTAGAAACAAGTTTGATAACATAGTTTTGAATGGATTCCAGAGCATCTTTGGAACAGAAGCATGTTTGATAAACACACAATCTCGCCAATCGAAGTCAGAAAACTGGTAGTGGTAGTGGTGGGTGGTGGGTGGTGGGTGGTGGGTGGCAGTGGTGGTGGGTGGTGGTGGTGGTGGAAGTGGTGGCGGTGTGGTGGTAGAGGGTGGTGGGTGGTGGCAGTGGTGGGTAATGGGTGATAGTGGTGGTGGCAGCGGTAAAGCCTTTTTTTTTATGAAGAAGAGAAGATTGTGAGAGTGGAGAGCATCTATTTTATTTTCTTTCTTCTCCCAAAAATAATTCCAAAAAAAAAAAAAAAACCTTGTTTTTAGGGCCTATTTGAGAAAACTCCAGATTTTGGATTCTATAGATTCTGACTCCCACGGAGCGGTTTTGGAGTAGAATCGCATTTGGTAAACCCAGTTGGGTCCGAGCTCCCATGGAGTGAACAGATTCAAACTGACTTCAAAATCCAAATTTTTGGAGTATAAAAAAACACATTTTTTTTTGTTTTGGAGCAATTTTTGGGAGAAGAAAATAAAATAGAAGCTCTCCCTCTCACACTCCTCTCTGCTTCACAAAACATAGGCCTGACTGTCACCACCACCACCGCCACTGCCACCACCACCACCACCACTGCCACCACCCACCACCCACCACCACCACCACCACCACCACCACAACCACCACCACCACCACCATTGTCACTGCCACCACTACCACCACCACCACCCATCACTACTACCACCAGTTTTCTAGACTTTGATTAGTGGGATAGTGTGTTTATCAAACATGTTTCTGTTCCAAAGATTCTCTGAAATCCATTCCAGAACTGCGTTATCAAATATGTTTCTACTCCCAAATAATACTGGAATAACCTGGAGTAGAAGTACTACTCCGAACCGAAAGTAAGGAATCTAGAGTAAGAGTTTTATCAAACAGACCTTATACTCCAAAAATTTGGATTCTAAAGTCAATTTGAATCCACTTCACTCCATGAGAGTTTGAATTCAATAGAACTTACCAAACGCAATTCTATTCCAAAATGATTCATTGAGAATCAAAATCCATAAAATCTAAAATATGGAGTTTTATCAAACAATCATCTCCCATTGGAGAAACTTTACCTTCCTTTTTTTCTGGTTTTCTTACGTACATGCAATGGTAGGACCTCACTAACATGCATGAAAAGCACCATATGTCTGATACTCTCTTCCCTACGACTCCCTCACTTAACTCTAATTACATTTTCATATATATATATATATATAGAAAAAATTTCATCTAACCCCCAAAAACTATGTCAAATTCGATCTAACCTCCAACAATTTCAAAAGTCTCATCTCCCACCCAAAAAGTTTCCAAATGTCTCATCTACCACCCAAAAATTTTCCACTGTTAGTCAAAGAGACCCCACCCGTTAGTAGAGTTCCGTTAGTCGATGACGTAAGCACTATTTGAAAAATCTTGGGACGATAATACCCTTATTCTCAAATAGAAAGATCATTTTACCCCTACTGAACCATCATCCACAACCATCATTCTCCCCAATCCTGCAACCATTCAGACTCTCCGCCAAGCTTACGCCTTCAATGCCTTCTCCACCACCGCCGCTGGTCCTCATCCTCCTCTACCTCCACAAATCTGGTTTCATCACTCTTATTTTGCTTCTAGTTTTTTTGATATCTTTTAAAGAACATTGCACTCTCTCTTTCTCTTCTCGCAGCTTCTCCTTTCTGATAATTGATTTGAGAATTTTCGCATTCGTTGCTTCCATTCTCTGCTCTGTTGCTTTCTTGTACAATGCCAAGGTCGTCTCTTAAGAGCCAAATATAGGTATTTTCCTTTCAAATTTCTGTTTCATTTAGGATGAAATTGAAGAGAAGGTTGTTACTTTTCCTTTCAGGGGTTTATTTATTTATGTTTTCTTCATGTAGGTTGCTTAGGGGTTCCCCCTCACTGTTCTCCTCTTTGAATTCCCCTGTTGCCGTATAGTCTCTAGTCAGGTGGATTTAGGGGTTTTTAGAGCAAGGAGCTGGATAAGGGATCAGAATCCGTCTAGGACCAGCTTTGTTTTTTACGTTTTTTTTACTTTGCCATTTTAGGATCGCCCTCTGCAACCCTTGTCGATTCTGTTGCTGATCAGGATTGGCTTCGGATTGGCCGGTCTGATCCTCAAATCACTAATCTCATCCAACCAATTCTCCGTCGCTGCAACCACTACAATCGAACCCATGAAGATCTCTTCTCCGTCGGAGAAGCCACTCTTCTTCGAACCCTTGTTCTCTACCGCTGCAACCTTTGAACAACCAAGCCCTTGAAGCCTTCTTCTCCGGCGCTGCAACCTTGAAGGATGGCACCTCTCTCGATGCCCAAATTGCCGTTGTCAGTTCTTTGCTAAACCTCGCCACAGATCAAGAAAGGGTTCGTATCATCTCCGATGAGCTTGGGATTCGGTTGATTGTGCATGTCTTCTTTGTGGGAGAATAAAAAAAATAGGTCTATTTTTGCTTGAGAATGTCTTATCAAAGAGTTAAGAAAATAATTTGGATTGTGAAAGTGGTAAAAGGTCAAATTAGTAATTTTATCTCAATTTAATGTTTTTTAATTTCAAATACCAAGGGTAGAAATGTCTTATCACATTTTCAGTCAAGTCCGTCAGTTAATTGGGGCCGATTGAAGTTTATGCAAATCATTTAAGTGGTAGATGAGATTTTTAAAATTATTAAAGGTTAGATCGAATTTGACATAATTTTTGGGGGTTAGATGAAATTTTTTCATATATATATATATATATATAAAGCATATATAAGCGCAATCAATACCATTTTAGAGTTCTTTACATACAATGATTACAAATGGTTTGATTGATCTGTCATAGATAGGTGACGATCCTATCCAAACATGTCGCATGGAAACGTAAGCATCAATAACCCAATAAAATAAGGGAGATAAAAGCAAGGATCGTAATTTCGGTTTCGTGCCTGGTTTCGGCCAGGCCCAAAACCAAAATTTCG
The DNA here is from genome assembly GCA_028583415.1 of Protea cynaroides. Classification (NCBI taxonomy): domain Eukaryota; kingdom Viridiplantae; phylum Streptophyta; class Magnoliopsida; order Proteales; family Proteaceae; genus Protea; species Protea cynaroides. The sequence continues at coordinate 73,814,044 of CM053273.1, forward strand.
GTGGTTTCGGCCAAAATTTCGGGGAAACATGGTATAAAAAAATTACAGTTTCGGGTGTGGTTTCGGTGGCTATAAAACATGCTTTTTGAGTTCAATTTTATTATGTAATGCAATTTTTACCTCTATAACATATCTATTGAATCATTTGCACGAAAACAACATTATAAATGGTAATTCTATGTCGACACTATAACATGATAACGTACGCAAACATTGAAAAGGATAGTGAATTAAAAATTAAAGAAGAAACAAAATTTAATGTTCAAAAGCATTCCAAAACACTAACTTTAATATTAAGATTACATAAAATAAAGAAGTCTACTAAAATGAATCAAATCCAAAACGAGTGTCTAGGCACATCTAATCTCGGACCCTGATACCATTGTTGTTGTCGATAACGGTTGCATCACATACGTGTC
>CM053273.1:73814962-73843232 GCA_028583415.1 Protea cynaroides
AGAGAAGCAAGGAGAAAAGAATGGGGACAGACGGCAGCTACAGCTGTGAACAAGAGAGGAAGACAGAAAGAGGTGGCTGGAAATAGGGCAATAAGAAGCAAGAGATGAAATTGATAAAAGAAGAGAAGAAGAGGTAAGTGGCAACAGTAATGGTTGGAGGCCAGGTTGCTGTTTTTTCGGTTTGAGGAAAAGAGAGGTAATGGTGGAGAGAGAGATTGCTGTAAAGAGAGAAAACAAGGAGAGAAACCAGAGAGGGGAGCGTGAGAGAAAAGGGATGAGAGTGAGAGAAGATAGAAGGAAAAAGGGGTTTCAATGAGAGCAGATTAGAAAAATCGAAGGAGAAAGAATGGGGTTGAGAGCAAAAATGAGTTGCAGAGAAGAGTTGCAAAGAAAGAGATAGATTGGGAGATGAAAGGAAGTTCAAAGAAAAATATCTGTTCGATTTGATCTTCCCATGAAAAAACCCGCATCTCTAATTTTGTGATTTTTCCCGGGGAAGGTTTCACTTCATGAGTTCAGTTCAGTTTTGGTTTCATCTTCTGAGTTCGATTTGAGTTTTGGGCTCTATTATTGAGTTTGATTTGGTCTTTCAGCTCCATCTTCAAGTTCAGTTCTATGAATGAAACCCTGCTGATAATGAGGCTTCAACATAAAAATCTGCTGAAGCTATTGTGTTGTTGCATTGGAAGAACATGTCAGATACATTCCCTTTCTTTGTTTTCCATTTTTGTTAATTAATGTTAAATCTGTTTGTGGGTCTCTTTGAATTAGGCTTTGGATGCATATTGATTGTTCTGACTTCTATCTTTCCAAGTCATTTTTTTTTTTAATTTTTCAATTTGTCCAAATGGGGAGAAATAGTTTCGGTTGAGGAAGAGGGAGTCATCTTTGCACTCTACAGAGAGAAATTCGGTTGTAGGGGTGTTTCAATTTCATTGGGATAGATTTGGGTGGGGATGGAGTTTGATTTTTATCTTTATTTTATAGAGAATGTCATAGGTTAATGTAGGAAATGTGTTTTATTTTCTTTATTCCTTTTCCCCCCTACAGAGCAACCTGTCCATTTCTTGATGTAATCCACTTTTTCCCTTGTAATACATTTTGTAACCGATCGTCTAGCTGTAACCCGGAGTCACTCTTAAGAAGAGCAACTTTTGAAGTGGTGCACTCAGTGTTCTGTTTATTCATTGTATGGGATTCGATTGGGACCCGTTGCTACTGTCGTTATTTGTATCTGCCAACTAATCCATGTGATGTAGAACATGAAACGGCACCTATAGAGTGGAATTCAGTCCCAATTAATCCTAGGATTTGGTTGAAGTATGAGGGAGAATGCATCCATTTGTGATTATGAAAAGTGTGAACAGCAAAGAAATAGGGTTTCGTTTTAGCATGTTGATGGATCCTTAGATAGGCTAGGTTTAAATGAATTGGGGGTTGGTGACGTTGAAGGTCAGGTTCAATGGTTGGCAAGGGTTCTATATGCTGGGGCATAAAGGTGGATGAAGTGGTGAGGGATACTTTTGAAGGAAGAAGGTGAACAGCATTTTGTAGGGGTTTTTTAAGGAGGAAATAACTGTTCCAGAGCTGGATGTAAAGTGGGCTTGGGACAAGGTTTGGAATTTCAGTCAACACTTGACTGAAATTTGGTATTATTTTGATTATGTGGTCAAACCTGGTTCGGTTTAAATTGGTTTACATTCAAATCTAGCTTGGATTGAATCAGTTCATTCTTAATGTCAAATTCGATTTGGTTTGAATTGGATAAATCCGGTTTGGTCTAATGTTTTCACTAGATCATATTTTTTTGGTCTACAAATGGGACCATTCTACTTGCTTAGCCTGTTCCACACTTGGATTGGATTCCTTGATATATACCTCGATTCATGCTTAGTGTAACATACTTTTCCTTGCCACGTTGCTGTTCGTAATCCTTGTTTATTGTTGGTCTTTGAATCATATGCTCCATTCAGTCTTTGCTTATGTGTCCACATGCCTAGTTGATCAAATTTGAATGCTTGGTTAAATGCATGTCCCCCACCCTCATGTGATGTATCATACCTTTCTTGTGTGTGATAGTTTAGGGATCCCTTTCCCTAGTGTTGTGAGTTTTTTTTTAGGGTGACTCCAATGAGTCCATTTTTACTTGGATTTCCAAATGCCACACTGTATAGTATGGGCCCCGCCTGGGTCGTGGCCCACCCATCCATTGGGGTTGGTTCCAAATTTGTTTTCTCTCATTTTCAAAGAGAAAAATATAAAAAAAAGAAAGAAAAAGAAAAATACAAAAAAAGAAAGAAAAAGAAAATACAAAAATTATGTCGTGTCTTCATGTGTTAGGTGACGGTTGGGATCATGTATGATCTTCAACCTAGCCATTACCTAGTTTCATTTGTAGCCTTAGGCTAGTCTTCTCCCAAGTTTGGGAGCCGGTTTGTGAAGCAACCGACTATTGTTTATAGAATCTAGTTCTCCCTTGCCGCGAGCGGGGAGCTGAGGTCCGAGTACCCCTGAGGTTCGAGCACCTCTTGAGTGATACCATGAGGGGTCCAGCAGCCCGTTAACTGTTGGGAACTATGTTTGACCTGATTCTCTGAGGAGATACGTAGGCAGCGGGAAGTGGACAGAACTCCAAGTAGTTCACCCTTCGCGCACAGTCACACGTGCTTCCTTTGTCAAGGGAGCACATCACACACAACCACAACCCCTCACGAACTACGTTTGGCCTGATTCCCATCGCACAAGGATACGTAGGTAGCTTGATCTCAAGCTTGGTCATCCATTTGTTGTTGTATTTTTTATGTTGTTAATTCTTTTAATTCATTATTTGTTTATCATGATTATTTCATTCTTTTATCCATTAATTTGTTCATTGATTCATTCATTGTCTATTGACCTATATTTTATTTTTCAAATCTATGTGGCGGCACCCTTAGTTAGCTAACTTAAAATTTTGGTCTAGGGTTCCCCACTTGCCTAGTTAGGTGAGATTGAACGACTTAAACATACATAAGCTTCATGAATGTAGGAAAGGATAGGACAAAAGGAGACTGGTCTATTAATCGGGCGAGTTGGGTGCCTAACACCTTCTCAACTTGTAACTTGACGCTTACCCTTCTCTGGTAGACTAGTAGCAAATCCATTGAGCATGAATCATAGCGTCTCTCCAAGTGAGAGGCAACTTATAGGTCCTAGACCTCATCTAGGTGGTGACTCCATATTTTTCACCGTCTATTGGCGTGGGTGGACAGAAGTCATAAGGCGAGAACCTTCCCATTCGTGGAGGATGAAAATCCATTGTCCTCATAGTATAGTCGACATAGCATGTGACCATAGGACCAATCAGTCATCTATCAATGTTCAGATTCGATTTTCGACTGTTGTAACTTCTTATAGATGAACCTAACTTAAATTCATATAATTTCTAGGTTGCTAAATTGATTCAAAGAAAATTACAAGGCTTGGGAAGAGATCGTACATTGTTAAAAGGTGAGGGAACAAGATCTAAACTAATTGGATAATCAACAAACTATTTTATTTTATTGAGTCAATTGCTATGATTGATTCTATGCTTGTATGCTTGTAATGTGCATCTCACATGTCATCCAATATTACTACTATATTCTGCTCATGCATATTTATTTCTGCCTATTTATAACATAATGATGATGATGCTATGAATAAGCATGTGATTGTGTGTGTGTGGTTAGTATGTTTGATGTGAGCAAAGCATCAAGGGGAGGATGTGACATTGTGGTTCAGCCTGATCGTCAGACTCTAGCTCTATCTCTACTTATGTCTTATCCACTGACATCGTCATATCGCCATTACCTTAGCGGAACTATTACGTCGTAGGGCATCAGGGGAGATGGTCTCGGACCTTGTGGTCTTTGACTCTGCCAGGGGGCCTTAGCTTTATCTCTATGGATGTATTGAGGGATGCAGGGGTGAGGCCTTGAATACATTGGATGGCATTAGGATTGGTTAGTTGTGAATCCAGTTTGCAAACCTTTGCGAATAAGGACTTACGTGGTATGGGTAGGGCATCAGGGGAAGTATTGGCGGTGTGTGATCCGGACACTTTAGCTCTATATCTATTCTATGGTGGGTGCATGTAGGACGACAATGATGTTTGATCCATTGGACGGATTCACATACTCATGTATAGAGGTGTGGTGATCGCCAAACCTTTCTATAGCATATTGTAAACTTAAAAATCAGGCCAAAGATATTGAATTGAATGCATACATATATTTGCGTATTGTTTTGTTTGCTCACTGAGCCATTATGTGTGCTCACCCTTTCGACATCAAATATTTTTAGTTAATAATGCATATCCTACTGTAGAAGATTACGTGAATGTGTTATCTTATGGACACATGGTAGCTATGGGCGTAGAAGCTGTGGAAGATGCGCATGATCCTTCATGCTAGTGCAATCAATGTGCATTTGAGTAGTTTAGTTATGTTTGAGTATTGAAACATGTAAAGGATTATTTAATTTATGTCTTGAGTTATTTGGAGATAACTTGATTAAATATTTATTTTATCACTGTTAGACCTTAGTTCATTATTTATAAAGACTTCCACTTACTTGTTTATTATCTCTGATTATTATTGTGGAATGTGTGTGGTTTGATATGGTGGGTACGACCTTTACATGATCCTGGTTAAACTGTTGGTTTATTGACGGTTCATCACACCACTGGTTAGTCCATAATTGGGATGTGACACAAGCCCTTTAGAAAATCTACCAGTCTTCACACTTTGTTAGCCATAGACAATAACTCACTATTTACCAAGTCCCAAGATTATTTAACAATATTTAAGTTCTTCATTTAAGCAAATAGGTTAAACACATTCAAATTTTACTTCTCTCTCACATTATCATTACCTATCAAACCTAGTATTTAAAGAACTAAGCCATTAAACTATATTTTCACCCTTTTCTAGAAATATTAAAAAATTTCTTTGGATTTCTCTCAAATAATCTCTTTACAATAAATTTCATCTGAATGCCACTAAACAAGACATCAAAGAAAGAACACCATATAGACAGAGAACATTTCTTAAAAGAATATATTTAGGTAAAGTAATCTTGAATTAGTTTCTAATCTTTTCATATCATTTCTTTATGAATTAACAATCATGATAATAGCTCAAAATAATGCAATTCAAATAATGAGACACACATGATTAATTCACATCAAAGTAAAATACCTACAATTTAAATATATACAGACAAATCATTTCTATGAGAGTCAACCGAAATACATACACATCCTTTGGGATAATATGTGCATTGGTCCTCTCGATAACTGTGTAATAACTGCAGAGAGAATGATTCTCGAAAATCTTACTACCTTTGGATGGATGAAAACCCCTAAAGTCACATTCCTTCAACCATGTGCATGAGTTCCTTATATTCTTTGACAACGCCACCTTTGGGTGGACAATGCCTTTCTTTACTGCATCCATAAACGTGAGAATTTCTGACAATGTCATTTTTGGGTGAGTACTATACTTCTTTGTTGTAGCTAGTAAATACACAAATGTTGGATTTGAACATATTATGATTGAACCAATGTGACCACTTTAGTAATCACACCAAAATCCTTACACAACAACTACAAACCCTAATTTGAATAGACTTAGACAATGTCACCTTTGGGTGAATACTGTCATTTTCTGGAGCATTTACAAAGCACAGACCTTTAAATTTGAACACATCATAATAAAACAAGGTTGTCACTTTAGTGAGACTTCTACGCACTGGAAACCATATATATTCACCTTAGAATGTCATTGAACGCATTAGAAGTTGATAGATTGTCGTACGCTACAAAACCCAATCAACTCAATGCGTAACTCTATGTAAACATCTATAAACCATTTGTAAGCATCACCAACACATTACAGTTGCCAACAATGACAACCTAAGCTTTGCTCCAGACCCGAGTTTCCAATAGAGGGCATTATCATCCATAGCAAATTCAGAAATGGGATTTGGGATTTCTTCTAAATTCTAATCCTATAAATAGGCACACTTGCCAAGGATACAAACTCTTAAATCATATTTATTATTATTCACTCTTTCTATTCTAAGGTCACTTTTACCGATGCTCAGATTTCTGAATTTAGCATTAGAGAGCACCCCTTGGACCATAATCCAACCCTCTCTATTGCTTGGTTTACGGTTTTTGGTGCACAGATCTCCCGAGGCACGATAGCTCGGAATTCAACTGCTACATGTAGTGTTATAAACATTATAAATACTTATCGAAAAAAATATATAAATACAAAAAATATTTAATATACATCATCTCACATGACTTGATTTGGGTTGACCAGTTCACTGATCTGGTCTATAATGATTTTGAACAAGTTGGGAGTACTCTTAACAATTTTTGTGCTCTTATTGTATAATGTTGCTAGTGGTTCTCTCCCAGAGGTTCCTGTTAGTGACACCTGTAATAGAGGAAGCAAATCAAGTAGTGAGGGCGGGTTCAGAAACCCTGTAACCACTCTAATGCCTAAGTTAAAACCGGTAATAAGCCATTGAAACTCTGTATAGGGGAATATGAGTTCCTATAAAGGTAGAGTTTAACAGAATGACAAAGAGCTTGAGATTTAAAAATTGGATCCGGTTACCTTTGTTCTGGGGTCTATTTGTAGATGGGCATGAAGTATCATTATTCTCGGCATGATCCTAGCGACATACTCTAATATTGAGTACATTATGTATCTCATGCCACTAGCTATGAGCTGTTGGGGCAATTGGATAAGGAAGGTGACTGTACTCACAATCTGATCCCTTTGAAATAGAGATTGGATGTGGGTAGGTGAGCATCCTGGTCGTCAGATGACGATCCTTTAATAACCTTTCCATAACGTCTCCAAGATCTTAGCTCGAGGACATCCTTGATGAATGGCACGTGGTCGAGATGTATGAGATCCGTATCCTCCCTAATCGAGATGGATCCTCGGTTATCCTCTAGATCATGGAGATAATCCTTCCATATAACCGACCCATGGGTTGCCGCCTATGGCGAATTGTGACGTGTCTATACACGTGTCTTCATTCTACTGGTGATCGGTACTGGACATTGTGTCTTCATCCGATTGTTGGGTACTAGTACTTAGGTAGGAATATTGAGTGTACTTTTTTTCTTTACTAGATCCACTTAGGACCTATTTGATAAAACTTCTGCCTTGGATTCCTTACTTCTAGTTCGAAGTAATAATTCTACTCCATGATTATTTGGAAGTAGAAACATGTTTGATAACATAGTTTTGAATGGATTCCAGAGCATCTTTGGAACAGAAGCATGTTTGATAAACACAATATCTCGCCAATCGAAGTCAGAAAACTGGTAGTGGTAGTGGTGGGTGGTGGGTGGTGGGTGGTGGGTGGTGGTGGTCGAAGTGGTGGTGGTGGTACTAGTAGTGGTGGTGGTGGTGGTACTAGTAGTGGTGGGTGGTGGTGGTGGTGGCGGTGGTCAAGTCTTTGTTTTATGAAGAAGAGAAGATTGTGAGAGAGGAGAGCATCTATTTTATTTTCTTTCTTCTCCCAAAAATAATTCCCAAAAAAAAAAAAAAAAAAAAAACCTTGTTTTTAGGGCCTATTTGACAAAACTCCAGATTTTGGATATCTATAGATTCTGACTCCCACGGAGCTGTTTTGGAGTAGAATCGCATTTGGTAAAACCCAGTTGGGTCCGAGCTCCCATGGAGTGAACAGATTCAAACTGACTTCAAAATCCAAATTTTTGGAGTATAAAAAAAACATTTTTTTTTTGTTTTGGAGCAATTTTTGGGAGAAGAAAATAAAATAGAAGCTCTCCCTCTCACACTCCTCTCTGCTTCACAAAACATAGGCTTGACTATCGCCACCACCACCCATTGCCACCACCGCCACTGCCACCACCACCACCACCACCACTGCCACCACCCACCACCACCACAACCACCACCACCACCACCATTGCCACTGCCACCACTACCACCACCACCACCCATCACTACTACCACCAGTTTTCTAGATTTTGATTAGTGGGATAGTGTGTTTATCAAACATGTTTCTGTTCCAAAGATACTCTGGAATCCATTCCAGAACTGCGTTATCAAATATGTTTCTACTCCCAAATAATATTGGAATAACCTGGAGAAGAAGTACTACTCCGAACCGAAAGTAAGGAATCTAGAGTAAGAGTTTTATCAAACAGACCTTATACTTCAAAAATTTGGATTCTAAAGTCAATTTGAATCCGCTTCACTCCATGAAAGTTTGAATTCATCAGAACTTACCAAACGCAATTCTATTCCAAAATGATTCATTGAGAATCAAAATCCATAAAATCTAAAATATGGAGTTTTATCAAACAGTCATCTCTCATTAACTTTACCTTCCTTTTTTTTCTGGTTTTCTTACGTACATGCAATGGTAGGACCTCACTAACATGCATGAAAAGCACCATATGTCTGATACTCTCTTCCCTACGACTCCCTCACTTAACTCTAATTACATTTTCATATATATATATATATATATATATATATATATATATATATATATATATATATATATATATATATATATAAAAGCGCAATCAATACCATTTTAGAGTTCTTTACATACAATGATTACAAATGGTTTGATTGATCTGTGATAGATAGGTGACGATCCTATCCAAACATGTCGCATGAAAACGTAAGCATCAATAACCCAATAAAATAAGGGAGATAAAAGTAAAAAATAATTTCTCTCAGACCCGATTAGACTGTGAACCCATGGATCTTCGGTTATGGATGATCACCCGGATTTCATCTGATGTGTTCGGACAGAAAGAGATATTTCTGAGCGAGTACATCAGTTATCTGACATCGAGGTTTGTCAATATTCATTCTCAATTTTTCTTTTAATAAAAAAAAATCTCAATTTTTTCCATAATCCATTCTTTGCACAATCCATCCCTTATTTACGAATTCTCAATAATAACCCTCCCCTTATTATTTCTCTTATTTAATATAATATAATCTTCTTTCTTTTTCCGAAAACGAAATGAGCCTATCCAACCTCTCTAAATCAGTCTTATCTATTATAGCTTTTGCTAGTATGAATCCTTTGTAACACGTAATAAATTTACATAAATCACTCATAGAATTTTAAGCACATAAAGAACAGAAAAATGAAAATCAAAAGATTGAAATGGTTTGATATTTCAAGAGGGGTATGTAATTTCATTTGGATTCAAATTGTCTCCTGTCAAGCGGTTGGCAGGAGACAAGTCTGGTACCAACTGATGCCCAATACGTGGGCGTTGTTTGAATCCAGGCCGTCCAGCCAGAATCTCAGGTGAGAGATGGAAAGAGAGCTTGAATTTTGGCTGGACGACTGAGATTCAACCGACGCCCACATATCGGGCATTGGCTGATCACAGCTGGGTCGCAACCGCATCTCCTACTATTTGGATCCATTTCTTTTGGATTTCATAGAACTTGCATACCACCTAGGGTTTAAGATAATTTACTACCTTTTATATGGAAGCATATGGAACATATGTTTTTTTTTTTTTTTTTTTTGGTTACATGTGGAACATATGTTTTAGATTGTAGTTATATGTACCCCTCTTTATTATTTTATTCCTTTTTATATATTTAATCAATATATAAATTAAAAAAAAAAACCTAAATTTATATATTCCTTTCCCACATCTTATTCCCTCTTTTTTTCACAAGAAAAAATCTATATATTATTTTTTCTCTCTTATTATAACAAGATTGGAAGGCTTTAAAAGACAACATATAACAACAAAGTTTATAAGAATCTGACATTTTTCATGTTGACAGAAACGTAGCCATCCAAGATTCCTTAGATTTGGTATAAAAAATATCGAATTACCACTAATTTGAAGGTTCCTTAACTTATCCTCATATATCCTCTAATAATGAAACCACAAATTGATAAAAAAATATTGGTAATTTTTTTTAATTATTAATGAAAATGTATAAAACAAATAAAAAGCAATACATTAAAATTAATGATACCATAGAGTTCATAAAATATTTATAAAAGAATATGAAAGCTTTTCTTCAGGGAGGGGGTGTGGAATAATGCAGCTGAAATAATGGTCCCTTGTATTCATTCCAGGAGGGTGTTTTGTGGACATTAATAAGCATCACATCACATGAACATTACTTCATAATCCTTATTCAAAATATGTATATATTTTAAAGAAACTATTTTTTATGATTAAAAATATAAGAAGTGTGTTTACCAAATATATATATATATATATATATATATATATATATATATATATATATATATATATATATGTATATATATATATAAAAGAAGTGTATGAACTACTTTGGATGAAAATGGTGACTAATAAATTAATAAAATTGATGAATTTGACCTCTTCAGCATGAGTTGCTGTCGGAACAGAAGCTTCAGTTCTGATTGAGCTGGAAAATAAACTCAACTAAAGTTAAAGCCTTTCAACCAGAGAGACTCTCCTCTAATCTCTAAAATTTGAAGAGAGTAATCAGTCCCATTTAAACAATTCTAGACTTCCAGTCACCATTATTGACCAATATCACTCAACAAATGTATTTTCTATCTCTAAAAACTAGAAGGAAATAAAGCCAGAGAAAATAATTATGGGACTAAAAACTAGAAAGAAATAATGCCAGAGAAAATAATTATGGGACCCACACATTAGAAACCTTGGACCAACTTAGATTTCCTTGCATTAGTTTTCTTGGTTAACTTTTCCCATCAGTGAAAACAATTTTGGGAAACAAATAATATAAACCCATTATATACATGAGGTTTTTTTTTTTTTTTTTTTTTTTTTTTTTTTCGAGAGAGAGAGAGAGGGAAAGAGGCATGAGTAGAGTAGTTAGGGAAGATTTTGTGTTTGATCTGTTTGTAAGTTGGATTTGATCCTTTTTTGCTTTCCACAAAGCAAAAAGAGAAAAAGAAAAGTTCATCTTCATGATCACCAAAGGCAAGGCTTGGTTACTTCTGGACAGCCAAATGTCATCCCTATGTTATTTATTGAATATCTTAATGAATGTATATAATATTATGACAATGATTTGCGTAGTAAGGTCTCCCACCATCATGGGCATTTTCAAGATTCAAAAAATCAATTGATAAGATTAATAATTATATATTTGTTTCATGTAAATACAACAACAAAACCTTAATGCATTTCAAGATTTAAAAAAATAAAAATGCATGTCGAATACTGTTTTTATCGTTTCAGTATACCCTTAACCTAATATATACTTATTCTAAAAATACATATGAAATACAACCAAAACCTCAAATCATTGTATAATAATTCTATGAAAATACTTTCCTGGTTCTTTCCTGATTATCCTAATTCTTGTGAAATGAAATTTTCCTTCAGCTATCCTTCTATAACCAAAGAGTTGGGAGCTGATCATGATTCAACGACTTACAAATCTGCTAGGAAATAGAGATTTCTGCCTGGTAGAGACTTGCAGTTACCATTTTTAATAATACTAAGCTGACATTTTTTTCCCCAAGCCTACGAGCTTTTGGTTCTAGATTCTAGAATTATATACTAAATTCAGTTATCCAATCTAGAGTTGCCCTTAAATAGTTTGTTTGAAAAGTAAGTTTCCACCAAAACTCATATAATTAAACAACCTAGATTATTGGCAATTGTGTCTCTAGAACCAAGACTTTCGATAGATTTAAAGATGACTTTCCTTTGGATTAGTTTCAAGGCAGTAGAAAACTTACTCCCAAAAATAATTTAAAATTAATTATTGTTTACTCCAAGCCAAACATCTTGTAATGGATCGATATTATTTACAAAAGAAAATGAGAAAAATAATCGATGAAATCATGAATAGACTTCTTCAACCTTGTTGTTATCAAAACCTCATATTGGAATAAAAAAACAAATTGATTTGATTTGTTTTATTATTTTTTTTATATAACAAAGAAAGGGACCATAGTTCAAGTAATTGGTATTTGATGGATTGATTTGTATCGATTTTAGATTTGATCAATTCACAATCAGATTTTATTTTAATATTATTTTAATGTATATTGGCTATGTTTCAGTTTCCCTTTCGATCCATACACTTGATCCAATCTGATCAATCAAATCAGTTTTGTATCTGGACAATTCCCAATCCAATCCATTTTAATATTATCTTAATGTTTATAGGCCATGTGTCAGTTTCCCTTTGGATCCGTATACTTGATCCAATTTGATCCGATCGATCTTATCGGTTGTGGACATGTCTGATACTGTGTCTAATACCCGAATTTAGAACCTTGATAAAGGTAACACACGTCAAAACCAAAGAGTTAGCTAACCAATGGCATCGCAGAATATCATATATCTGTTGATCACAGGTTGACACTGAGAGGGGGGTGAATCAGTGTCTTCAAAAATTCTTCTAAATAATCCTTTGAAGACAGATGCTGCCTTGAGCTGATGCTTTACTCACTAACCACAACCACACATTCACTGAAGCACTATCATACACACAGTCGTATGCACAACCACCTCGCTACCACAGAGTGGCCAAGTCTACCATGTTGTGCACACCCATCCTGCAAACCATTCCATGCACTTCACAATATACAGCATATGCACAATCCACAACACAAGATATACGTGGTTCACCACCACAGTGTGTGATGGCTAGTCCACGGAGTAATGCCCTACGGGCTCCGTATATACTCAATACTCTACTTTTAGCTGTCTACACAGCAGGGAGTACATACACCCAGTTTACCCAAAGATAAAACCGGGAGGGCACGGATGTGCTAATAATTCGGGTACCAAAGTACCAAGGTGCTCAAAGACTTGCCGCACACACTACACTTAACCCGCACCCACGGGAAGCAAACAATAATAGTTTTTGGGCTTATATCAATGCCCTACAATTTAATCCCAACTAGCTAGGCTTTCGTCATTTACCACCTACAGCTAGCATATATTGAGGACAAGAATTAAACAATGCAATACATACAGGGTTAAGAATCTTACAACCCTTGTCGGACATTTTCTGGTACTCTGGGAAGACTCTGGGATGTCTCTGTAAAGCCTGGCATAGCCCTCAGGTCTACTGGAATCTTCAATGAACAATTTCAACACCAAACCCTAGCCTCCCTTTCCATTTCACTTTCCCATTTTTTTCTTCAATGCAACAAATACACAATTGAACCCTTCAATACTTCCAACGGCTCACTGCAATCTCCATTTTCTTCCTTGGCATTTTAACAAACACCTTGAGTGCATGCCTTTCCTTCTTTTTCTCCCTTACTGTTTTCACAAACTCAACATGGCCTTCTGGCTTTTCATAGGTACATTCAAGCTCTCACAGCTCCTGTTTAATGGCATACAATTACTCCAAGCTTTCAATCATAGCAAACGCCATTGTAGCTCTCATTGAAGCTTCAAACAAAAATTATTTCTCCCAAACCCTCATACAAGGTCTTCAATACAACTTAATAGAATCTCGTTGAATCCATGAAAGGTTGGTGATCAAAATCCAAGCATTAAGCACTCACACACCTTCAAGAGAAGGTTTTTCGCCAAAAACCCGAGCCTCCACTCTGTTTTTCGTCCCCAAAACCTTTCCAATAGATAGAGCATTCAAAAACGAGTTCGGAGCAACTTGGAACGTCTGATTTGGACTCCGGATGGCCGAGATATGGCCGTTACAGTTTCGACCAGTGAAAATATAAGAAATGGAATCTTTTGGAGAACCTTTCGTGCACCGCGCTACACAATAGCGCCGCCTGTCAGTGCGTTGTCGAATTGTGGTTGGTTCAGAGAATCTGAGAGAAGTGGCCGTCGGATCTGAGAAGAAAAGGCGGGATCGTCTGATGCCCGTCGGATCCGAATAAATCGCGTCAGCGAACCTCGGATTCAATATAGAGCGCCGGATCTGGATCAATAGCGCCGCTGCACCGTAGGCGCGTCACACTGGATCATAGAACCTGTTTCATGTAACAAGAAACATGATATTAACTTGCGGCGAGCCAATAAAATCAGGCGCGAAAGAATCTTGACGCTACGCCTCGGCCACACTTGATACCGCCTCCATCTGGACCATCCAATAGGCATCAAGCCTTCATAGCTTCGTCTGGACTGCCGATTTGAGATATTCTCCTTAGTAAAAAGACCAAATTACCCCTGGGAACTTTAAAAATGGCCTCTGTAATCACTTTTTCTATTGAAATCCCTGTAGAATGAATATGTTCCCGAGAGGTGCTTCTCTCTAACAAGAGAAGCTTTCTCTCTCAAGAACATTTCACAAATAGATAGAGCGTGCGTCAGAGGGGAGGCATAGCCATGCGGCAGCGGGCCTGCGGGCCTTGCTACCTTGCGGGCCTACTGCTGGGCATGCCATGGCTGCCGCTTAGCATGCGGCTGTGGCATGCCAAGCCAAGGCAAGCCTTGGCTATGTGATGCCGCGGCTGGTCCTCGGCCAACTTGGCGTGTATCATTGCCATATCGCCTGTATCACTGTCAGCTTGCATGTGGGGTCCACACTCTCTCTCTTCTTGCTAAACCAAGAATGGGACCCACTCTGGGACCCATACTTTCTCTCCATTTTCTCTCTCCTCTTTCTATCAGTATGTTATCTATGTGGGTACTGTCCACATCACCAGTGGGGTCCACACACATTCTGTCACCTGTCGGTACTGTCCACATCACCAGTGGGGCCCACACACAGACACTCTCTCTCCTCATTTCTCTCACTGTAAGCTCATCAACACTGCCCACATCAGCCAAGTTGCCAACAATGACAACACATGGCCAACAATATCCAGAGAAACACACACGCACACACAAAAACGATATAGGACTAAACCCATAAACATCACTTGATCTACATTTCTTTTTGATAAAATAAGAACAACCCATGGCCAACACTACAAAGATTAAAGAAACAAAATTGAGTTGGGAAAGCTTTAATCAAAATTGAGTTGGGAAATAATGCTTTATGAATATATTGGTGTACGGATGATAGAGAATGTCCTCCGATAGAAAATTTAATTAAAGACTAGTTAATAACACTATTTTTTTTTTCTTTTTTGCCTTGGTAAAAAGTTGTCAACACTATTCAGTCTCCCATACCTTGGCAATTTATAGGAAGTACTCAATTACCAAATCTAGATTTATTTTTTTTCTTTTTTTGGGTAAGTCTAGATTTATTGTTAAATTGCTTTGCCGAAGAATAAGTTTCAACCATAATTTACATAATTAATTAATTAAACAACCTAGATTATTGGTAAGTTTGTTTCTAGAACTAAGACTGTCGATGGATTTAAAAAATGAATTTCCATTAGATGGGTTTCATGGATCAGCAGCAGAGGTCAAATATGATAATATTACTAAAAAATAATTTAAAATTACGTATTGTTTATTCCAAGCAAAACATCCTGTAATGGATTGAAATTATTTACAAGAGAAATTGAGTAAAAGAACTATAAAATCATGATATGGACTTCTTCAACCTTGTTTTTATCATAGTTGAGTTGAAAATAATGCTTTTTGAGTTGGAAGTTGGAAGCTCATATATATTTAGTTATTGCTGGATTGAAAAAAAAAAAAAAGAGTTACTATTCAGTATTTTTTTTTTCTTTTTAACAGTAGATCTAGACCTTCGGCTTGATTAGTCTCAATAGTCCATATTGACCTCGCAAATGCATGGATTGGGTGATTCCAAGGTTGAATGAGAATCATTCCACTTGCACCCAAAACAAGGAAAGGAAGAGCACTTAACTCCTATGTGAGTCACCTCGAGACAGTAAGAGGTATCAAATTTAGAACCTTCAACTTCCCAAAATATAGGCACCTTGTCAAACTAAGCTACCCCCTTGCGGTACCTTTGCAATGTAGTGAAATACACTACAATTATTTTTTTGACTTTTTTACCAAGATGTAACACTGACTCAATAATCAGGTTAAGTGTAAGTATGCTTTTATGCAAATCTTAAAAAACAAAAAACCTGATGAGAAGAGGGTAAAAGGAAAATTCGATTTGGAACTAGCTAATTAAGTCAAACCAGTTAAACTAGTTGCTAATTAGTTTTGATTTGAAGAAAAACAATTAACAATCGATTTAATTTCGATTTATGCCGATTCAATCTCAAACCAAATCGATAAATCAGAACCGAACCGATTTACACCTTTAATATCAAATGCCAGTAATACCTTACAACTGTTTACCCCAAAAAAATACCTTACAACTAATCTTGATCCTAATTTAACACCCGAAAATATGCTAGCAGGGGTGTCAAAATTGGTTCCAAACTGAAATCAAATCAGCCCGATATGGCCTTGACCAAACAAAAAAAGGAACCTTATTATGCCATAATTAGGTTGTGTTTCAGAGCCTGGTGAAAACCAGGCTGGACAAATTGCTAAAACTGAACCAAACCAAACTAGATCAATAAGACCAAACAAAACCAACCTTTTAGTGGAACGATAAAAGCCTATTAAGTCAACATTTTATTACATATACATGTAGGAAACCAATACTAAAATCGAATTAGCTTGATAATCACACAATAGAACCCATTAATCTAACTTGTTTACTACATATACGTATAGTAAATGAAAACCAAACTGATAATAGACAGCTAATTAAGACCCCTTTAAGCCTGGCTAAGACCCCTTTAAGCCTGAACGATAAGAGCCCTTTAAGCCGAACCAATAAGACCCCTTTAAGTGAGCCTGATAAAGGCTAGAACCAAACTGGACCGAAACTAGAAGGAAATCAAAACAAAAATATTTATTAAATGGGAAAATTTCACGTACTACCCAAATACTTTGAGAAAAATCACCTACCAGCCAAGATTTTTGAAAACATCAACTACCACCCAAAATTCCAAAACGTTTATTAAAAATACCCGAACCGTTAAGAGGGTGCCGTTAGATACTGTTATCAGCTCAAAACTATTTTTGTATTGACAATAATACCCTTAGCAAGCGAGGCCTAGGCAGTTGTGGTTTCTCTCTCTCTCTCTCTCTCTCTCTCTCAGCAAGCTGGAACCATCTGTAAAAATTCAAAATTCCGATTTTGTGTTGTAATTCACCTTGCTTCTATTTGGTGTTATATTGTATTTAAATAAAAAATTCAATCCGTTGGGATAGCAACGGTTACAAAAATTATTACAAAAATCAAACCTTATCCAATCCGTTGAGTTGGCAACGGTTACAAAAATTATCACCAAAATCAAATCTTATCCAACTTATAAGATTAACTGCAATTCCTTTCGGATTGGAATTCAGTTACACATTTTATTCAAATTTAAGTTTCAAATGTTTGAAATTTAAAATTTGAATCGTTTTGTGAAACAGATCTTATCTATAAGATTAAATGCAATTCCTTTTGGATTGGAATTCAGTTACTCATTTCATTCAAATTTAAATTTAAAATTTGAATTGTTTTGTAAAACAAATCTTATCTCTAACAACCCCCCATCAAGTTGAGGAGGGTCTTTAATGAATCATCAACTTGTCTCGAAGTATTTGGAAGCGGATGGCTGATAATGGCTTAGTAAAAACATCCGCTACTTGATCCTTGGTTGATAGAAAACGAACTTGGAAATCATTTTTAGCCACCAAATGTCGCACAAAATGAAAATCAACCTCGATATGTTTGGTTCTTGCATGGAATACAAGGTTAGCTGTAAGATATGTAGCTCCCAGGTTATCACACCATAAAACGGGTGGTGTAGTGACTGGTTTCCTAAGTTCTTGGAGTAGGGACTTAATCCAGATAATCTCAGCCGTTGCATTAACTAGAGCTCTATACTCGGATTTTGTTGACGAGCGTGCTACAGTGGCTTGTTTTTTAGCACTCCAAGAGACAAGATTAGAGTCATGATATAGTGCATAACCTCTTATGGATCTTCGATCATCTTGGCATCCTGCCCAATTAGCATCACTAAATGCAAGTAAACGACGAGAAGATTGTCGAAATAACTAAATGCCATGATTGATGGTGGCTTTGAGATATTGAAGAATCAGTTTGGCAGCCTGCCAATGGTCCTCGATTGGCACATGCAGAAATTGACATACTTTATTAACAACAAATGAGATGTCAGGAAGTGTGAGAGTGACGTATTGCAGAGTGCCAACGAGACTTCTATACTTGGTGGGATACGTTAGGGGTATACCAGATCCAAGAGAAAGGGAAATAGAAGTACTCATTGGTGTGTTGACAGGTTTGACACCATCCATCCCAGTTTTCTTCAATAGATCGAAAATATATTTGTGTTGGGAGAGAAGTATGACATTGTCATTGTAAACTACTTCTACGCCCAAGAAGTAGTTGAGGCCGTCCAAATCCTGAATGGTGAATTCCTTTCCAAGATCGGTGATCACTTGAGATATGAGATGACTGTCAGATCCCGTAACAATTATGTCATTGACATATACAAGGATGTAAATGAATTGGTAACCCTTTGTATAAATAAATAGAAAAGTATCGGTCTTTGATCCTTGAAATCCCATGGTGATCAAATGAGAGCTTAGTTTCGTAAACCAAGCACGAGATGCTTGTTTCAGTTCATACAATGATTTTTTAAGGTGACAGTCATGGTGCGGTCTGTCTAGATCAATGAACCCTGAAGGTTGCGCCATATAGACTGTTTGATTCAATATCCTGAGTAGAAAAGCATTACTTACATCTAATTGGTGAATGGGCCATTTTGCAGTAGTAGCAATAGAGAGGACGATCCTGACAGTTGTTGGTTTGACCACGAGACTAAATGTCCCCGTATAGTCTATTCCTTTACGTTGATTGCAGCCCTTTGGTACAAGCCTTGCCTTATATCTTTCTATAGTGCCATCAACCCTTCCCTTGATTCAGAATACCCACTTGCAACTGACTATATTATAAGCAGGTGAGGGTGGAATTAGGGTCCATGTACCATTGCTTATTAAAGCATTATATTCATTGGACATAGCCTCAAGCCATTTTGCACTCTTGTTGGCTTCAGCAAAACATGTTGGTTCCAATTCAATACTTGATTCTATTAGGTGGACAGACGGTAGAGGATACCAAGTTGATGGCCATGGATTCGAATGGAAGACCATTGGATGTGTTCGATCTAGCCCAGACTCCACCATACCTGTAGGTGTTGTTGCAATTGATGGAACAATCTTCTCTGAATCTGTAGCTGTGTCAGTCTCAGGTAAGACAACATTAGTTATAGCAGTAGTAATAACATGCTGAGTGGTGAAGTGGTAGTAGTGAATGTGGGGAGAGAAGGAGCGATACCTGGACCAGGAGGAGCCGTACAAGGTGGCTGTGGAGATGGGTTGGAGCTGGAAGTGAAGATGAAAGAGGGGGGTCGACTGGACTTTATACAGATGGTTGAGTGTCGCCTTTATAAGGAAAGACACTCTCAATAAATTTCACATGGCGAGCCATGTAAATGTGACCAGAAGAGATGTGAAGACACCGATAGCCATGATGTAGGGGACTGTAGCCTAGGAAAACGCAAGGCTTGGATCGATAATCAAATTTGTGAGCATTGTAAGGTTTCAGCAATGGATATACAGCACACCCAAAAACTTTTAAGAAATTGTAATCAGGTGGTTTTGTGTATAAAGTATAAAATGGGTTATTTTCATTGAGAACAATGGTTGGTAGTCTATTGATCAAGTATATTGTTGTCTCAACGGCATAGGACCAAAAGCGAATGGGTAAAGAGGCATGGACAAGAGGTGTTAAACTGTCATACCCCAATTCTGAACCAATCAGAATGGTGTGATGAACCGTCTATGATCCAACAGTTCAACCAGGATCTCAAATAAGCCGTGTCCATTTGATTAAACCAGATACATCCACAACCATAATCAGAGTAAATAAACAATAACAGAAATCTTTAATATTAATGAACTGAGTATCTAACAGTGATAACATAATTAATAATCCAATTATCTCCAAATGACTAAAGACATAAAATAAAATTTATTAATTAATCAATTACATGTCCCGATAATCCAACAACTAAATCTAATCGAAAACACATGAGTTGCACTCGCACGACGAATCATGCGACTCCACCATAGCTTCCATGTCCATCGCAGCAACATGTCCGTACATCGATGCATTCATATAATCTTCCACAGTAGGACCTGCGTCATCAACTAAAAATATTCGACGTCGAAAGGGTGAGAACACATCATGGCTCAGTGAGCAAACAAAACAATGCAACAAACATATGCATGCATTCAATTCATATCTTTGGTCTGGTTCATAAGTTTGCAATGTGCAATAGAAAGGATTGGTGGCCGTCGCACCTTTATACACGAGTGTGTGAAGCCGCCCAATGGATCAAACACCATTGCCGTCCCACATGCACCCATCATGGAATAGAGATAGAGCTAAAGTGCCCAGATCAAACATCGCATAACACTTCCCCTGATGCCCTACCCATACCAACACGTAAGCCCCTATTGGCGAGGGCTTGCAAACTGGGCTCGCAACTAACCAATCCTAATGCCAAACAGTGTATACGTCCATAGAGATAGAGCTAAGGCCCCCCGACAGAGTCAGAGACTACACGGTCCGAGACCACCTCCCCTGATGCCCTATGACGTTAGTAGACAAGACTTGAGTAGAGATAGAGCTAGAGTCTGGTGATCAGAATGAACCATAGTGTCACGTCCTCCCCCTGATGCTCCACTCGCATCAAGTACACTAACCACACACATACATTCACATGCCTATTCCTAGCATCATCATCATCATCATCATGTTATAAATATACAGAATTAAATATGCATGAGCAGTAATAACAGGAATATTGGATGACATGTGAAATGCACATTACAAGCATACAAGCATAGAATCATTCATGGCATTGGACTCAATAAGTAAAATAGTTTATTATGAGCCAATTAATTTAGGTCTTGTTCCCTCACCTTTGGCCGATGGCAGTTCCTCGTTCAAGCTTTGTAAATCACTTTTAGACCACTTGAAAACCTAACAAATTTATAGATTTTACATTAGAATTTATTTCCAGCAATTCAGACTAACAGAAACTGAGTGGTCGCAGGTGTGGCTGCACCTGTGGTCTCAGTTTCTGCGTCCACAGGGTGTGTGGTCGCAAGGTGTGGTCACATACCATGCGACCACACATGCGACCACACCCTCCCTGGAACTTCCCGAGGGCATGTGGTCGATCATGTGTCTCTCGATATGCGACCACACATGCGACCACACCCTCCCTGGACTTCCCGAGGGTGTGTGGTCGGATATGTGTGTCTCGTGTGGTCGCATATCATGCAACCACACATGCGACCACACATGTGATGGTCAACTTTTCCACTCCCAACTCAATTCCTTCATGTTTGGATCCCTTGGCTTATCATCATGATTCTTCCTATGATTGTTCTATGGCTTAAAATTAGTATTTTTACACAATCCATCATCCTAATAGATTCCTTCCATGGATCTCTTGGAATTTGTCCATGGATTGATGATTGGGGTCTCACTTGAATCCCTATCTCCTTCATGATCTATTCTAGGCATTCAATTGACATGAAAAATATTTTCATACCTTAAACTTGTTGAAGATTCAGAGTTCTTCTCTGAATTTTCTCCTCTTAGTCTTCCTCTTCAATTCTCATTCTCTTCCTCCTCTTCTCTTTCTCTCACTTTCAGTTTGAGTTCTAAAAGGATGAAAGAGGCTAAGGGACGTCCTATATATAGAGGAAAACCCTCCATATAAAGTCCTACTTAGATTAGGAAAGAACCCCCTTCAGATTAGGAACGTTTCCTAATCACGGAGTTTGACTGGGTTCGTGTGGTCGCAGGTGTGGTCACAAAACCCGTCAACCACACAGTCGAAAATTTATGACCACACGACCCAGATTTCTGTGGTCGCTTTAATCTGAGGTGTAGTCGACCACACCTGTTTAGGTATGAGACCACACACTCCTAATTGACTATTTTGGGTTCAATCTTATACCTGATCTTGTGGTTTCTTCATGCACTTGGTCCGCTTGGCCCGACCATGATAGGAAGACCTGATACAAGGTAGTAAGACCGGTTAGTACCATACGCGTCTTACATAAACTACTATCAATAATATGTTGAATTTTTCGCTCGACAGCCCCATTTTGCTCATGTGTATGAGGACAGGTTACACGATGGATTATTCCACATTGTTGAAGATACTTGTTCAATGTTTGAAATTCTCCTCCCCAATCTGATTAAAACGCCTTAATGGATTTAGAAAATTGGCATTCAAACATATTTTTAAATTTGACAAAGATGGAAGGAATTTCATATCTTTTTGAAATAAGATATAACCAAGTAAATTTAGTTTTGTCATCAATAAAAATAACAAAGTACTTGGCACCAGTAGTAAATAAGATTGGAGCGGGTCCCCATACATCACTAAAGATAAGATCAAGTGTCTTAGTACTTAAAGAACCAGTGGGAGGCAATGGATTTTTATGAGACTTTCCCATATAACAAGAAGAACAAGGATTGAAATGCAAGAAATCACATGAAAGAGAATTATTAGATAAAACATGACAAACTGTGCTAGGTTGGGGATGGCCTAAACGAGCATGCCAGTCGTCAAGAGTAGTGTGTTCACCAATGTAAGCAGCCAAGGGCGGTGGTTTATTGGTAGGAAGAAGGCCCTGTAGCTGGTATAAACCATCCTTAAGGTTTCCTCGGAGTAAAGGCTTCCTGGTCACCTGATCTCGCACAACAAAATCATGTAGGTGAAACTCAAAAAAATAGTTATTATCTTTGGTGAACTGATGCATAGATAATAAATTTTTAGTAATATGCAGCACATGTAGGATATTGGATAAATGAAAATGATTGGTGGTGGATGATGAAATAAGTTTAGAAGAGCCAATATTACTAATGCTTAACCCTATGCCATTATCAACTTTCAGTTTGTCCTTACCATTGTAGCTATGGGAATGTTGGAGATTGTTCATATCAAGTGTGACATGATGGGTAGCCGTAGTATCTGGGAACTAATCCATCATTGGTGTGGGTGGAGTAGGAAGGATGTCGGCCATGTTTACAGTAGGAGCAGGCCATGAGTTACTATTATTTGTGTATCAAAAATAGCATTTGGATGCAACATGGTTGTTACGGTTGCAAATCTGACATCTTTCTCTCTTCTTGTTTTTGTTTCCATTACCTCGATTATAAGTCGGATTAGTAAAATCCGAAGGAGGAGGCATGTGGGATGAATGCGAATGAGTAGAGATAGATTTAGAAGCGGTGGTATAGTTTGCTTTAATAAAGGTATTTGTTGTTTGTTAGTGCATTTCATGACTAAAAAGAAGGCAATGGAGCTCGATGAATGGTACTGCTTTAGATTTTGTTGCCAAAGCAGCAACAATGTCACTATAGTCGCTGTCGAGATTCTGAAAAATAATTGCATTAAACACTTCAATGGAGATCAGCTTATTTGCAATCGAAAGTTAGTCAGAAATATACTTGACTTCTCATAAATATGTGGTTATGGATTTGTCACCTTTGTTTGTATTCTGGAGTTGCATATGTAGCTAAAGGATACTTATGTGAGATAGAGCACCAAAGGTCGAATGAAGTGCCTTCCATACCTCGGCAGCAGTAGAGAGTCCGACTACATAGGGAAGAGTATCGACTGTTAAGGAAGCAAGAAGCCAGCTTAGAACAAGTTGGTCCTTCTTGATCCATTCTGCATATTCAGGATTATTAACCAGAGCAGAGGTACCATCCCCTTTGATCATTTTAGGTGGACAGACCAAAGTTCCATCTATGTATCCCAGTAGGTCCTGACTGCGAAGGATTGGAAAATGTTGAGTCTTCCATAATAGGAAGTTATCGACCGACAGTTTAACAGTAAGGTGTTGATGATAAAGAGAAGAAGAAGGAGTGGTATTCACCATTGAAGATTGAATAGAAAGAGAAGAAGCGAAAGTTGGGTTAGAGGCCATTACAGTGAGATCAGAATGGCTCTGATACCATGTAAAAATTTAAAATTCAAATTTTATGTTGTAACTCACCTTGCTTCTATTTGTTGTTGTATTGTATTTAAATAAAAAATTCAATCAATTGAGATAGCAATGGTTACAAAAATTATTACAAAAATCAAATCTTATCCGATCCATTGAGTTGTCAATACTTACAAAAATTATCACCAAAATCAAATCTTATCCAACCCATAAGATTAAATGCAATTCCTTTTGGATTGGAATTCAGTTACAATTTCATTCAAATTTAAATTTTAAATGTTTAAAATTTAAAATTTGAATTGTTTTGTAAAACAGATCTTATCTATAAGATTAAATGCAATTCCTTTTGGATTGAAATTCAGTTACACATTTCATTCAAATTTAAATTTTAAATGTTTGAAATTAAAAATTTAAATTATTTTGTGAAACAGATTTATCTCTAACACCCTCCTTTCTCTCAAGTTGGTTCTCCCCATCCTTCTTCTATTTCTTCTTCTTCTTCTTCTTCTTCTTCTTCTTCTTCCGAGTAATTCAGAACCTGCTTCCCACAGGTGTTTTCTCCCCTCCTATCTTTTTCCTCCTCCCATGTTCTTCGTATCTCTTCCTTATTAGATTTTGTTTCTTATCCTTGTCCTATTTCTGTCGAACCAACTAGACTATAAGCTCCCCTCCTGTCCCTTCTTTTTTTTTTTTTTTTTGGATAGGTAGAGCCCCAAGGAGAATTGAACTCATGACCTCTTCATTTTGAAGTGTTGGTTTTTTGCCAATTGAGCTATCCCCTTGGGGTCTCCTATCCCTTCTTCCTCCTCCCCTGTTCTTCGTATCTCTTCCTTATTAGATTATGTTTCTTATCCCTGTCCTATTTTTGTCGAACCAACTAGACTATAAGGGATTTGAAAGAACTCACCATCAATCAGTTCATTAAGTATGAGCCTTGGGGTGAAGCATGAAGGAATCTCGTCCATATGCGGCATATGTTAGGGATTATTATGATTAAGGTTTCAACCAAACCCATCCCAATCTATATATGAACCCTAGAATACAATGGAGAAACCATAAACTGTGAATCATAAAGACATACCTATTTGAATAGATCAATTCCCATACACTGCAAGAGGCTCCAAGTTTTGATCGAAATCCTTTGGTTACAATCTTTCACAGCCTCCAGGGGATATCCTGATGTCTCTTGCTAATGGATGCAGAGAGAACTTAATTAACTATAGCTGTAGGGGTTCTAACCCAGTATTAATAGAATACTGTTGTAACCCTAAAATCTTTCCCACAATAGAATTAGGGTTACCAAACCTATCTCATACCGTGTGATAAACCAAACTAAACTGGTTCAACCATGTCAATCAGACTCTCACTGAATAACTAGTTTAGGTAATTAATTAAGTCCACATATAAGTCTAACAATCTCCCACTTGGGCTATATTAATTACAAAATCATCATTAACCAGTGTGGTCATGGAATCCAACACACTAAATCGTCATCATCAAGCCTACCAATGCGAACAACAGTAGATAATACACTTTAATATATGGTATACAACCTTCTGTCAACCACAACAGAGGTCTACTCAATACATAAATCGCCTGAGATAATACATGAAAGTAAACTCTCATGCGAGTTCAAACTTGATTAAAGAACCTTAATCAAAGTGCCCCAAAACCTTTATGGGCAACTAAAACATGGTATTTAAATAAAACAAAAATATAATACCATACTTTGGCTAAACACAGCCTTCACGCCTTTGGCTAAATACTGCCTTATTTGGCTAAATACTGTCATATATTTTCTGACTAAATACCACCTAGTACTCCTTGGTGAAATACCGCCTTGTACTCTTTGGCTAAATACCACCTTGTACTCTTTGACTAAATATTACCTCAGTAATCCCGGCTAAATACTGCCTTGTTACATCGACTGAATATCACCTAAATTCTTTGACTTGTCAAACACATAACTATGTGAACAAAACAACAATTATGCAATAAACAAAACCATGGTAACAAAACTGTACCCATCAAACCATGATTAATATAATCAAAACACAGACAAACAATGCTAGGATATAAACATAAAGAATCTCCCACTAATTAAGTATATCAAGAGACTCCTACTGATTTTCAGATCTTTAGCCAACCAAGCCTTTGAAAAAATTAATTATTTTTTAACCATAAATAATTTTTACTTAGTCCCAGAACCTTTTCCTTTTCCAACACTGTTTGGTTTTACAATCATAGGTTAATTAATAAAACCTCTCCTTAGTTAATTCTTTGCTACATGTGTAGCTTTATTTAATTGTTTACACTTTGCCATATGGGTCATATTATGTCTTGTATCATTGGTTTAAACCTATAGGACTGCTCAAGTTGTAAGACCAACACTCCACTAATCCGGTCTAACCATGTCATGCTAGGTCTTCTCATCATTGCTGGATCGAGTGGACCAATCGTGTGAAGATGGACCATAAGATCAAGTAAGCAAATCGACTCAAAAACACTTAAAATTAAGTATATGGTCGACTATCTGGGTAGGTATAGTAGACCATATGATGAGAAATAAAGACCACTGATAACTAAATGTACGATCGATATTTTTAAGCGTATGGTTGATCGATTTTGCGACCATACCTTCGACCGTACGATCCCAAATCAGACTTCAAGTTTGAAAACTTTCCAAATAAAAGGGAGATCTCTTTCTTATTATTGGAGAACTCTATATAAAGAGTTTCTCTCTCTATATAAAGGACGTCCCTCAACCCTTATTCACTATTTTGGAACATTATCAAACCCTAGAAGAAGAGAAGGAAGAGAATGAGAAGGAGAGGAGACTAAGAAGAAGGTTGTGCAGAGAAGGTTTTGGCTATCTACTATAGGCCAAGGTATGAAACTTATCTCTGAAGATGTAAATCCTATGGAATAAGATTTCTATTGTGGATTAGAGATGTCAAACCATTATGATCCATGTGATCCTTTGAGTAAATCTCAAGGATAACTATGAGGGATGAGTTTAGTGATAATGGTTAATGAGAAACTGTAAATAATGACCATAAGATAGCCTTAGGATGAACCCAAGTAAAGAGCCAAGAAATCGACTCAGGAGGAACTCGGATTGAAAGTAAATTTTGACCAGATTTCGTATGGTCGCAGCTATGGTCGACCATAGGATAACCAGAGAGTCGACCACAGCCATTCGCGAAGAATTCAGGAAAAGTATGGTCGCAGGTGTAGTCGTATATAGTGTGACCGTAGGGGGTCGACCATACGTGGTATGTGTAAGACCCCAATTTTGGCCTCCCCATTCTATTGAGGGCATTTTTTTCATTTTGGTCACATTAGGTTTTTTTTTTTCATGCATTTTGGTTATTATGAAAAAAAAAAAAAGGAAAAATCATTAAAAACAGAAAAAATCTAAAAATGCAAAAAAAGGAACAAAAATGTTGATTTAGTTTGGACTTAGAATTTAGGCTTGCGTTTAGGAAATACGTTAATGGGTATGGGTTGGGTTTAGATTAAGTGTCAATAGGTTTTAGTTTTTTGTTTTAAATGGGCTCGATTTTTTCAATGGGATCGTGTTTTGAGTGATTTGGATTTTTTAAATGGGAATGGGACTTTGCTAGTGGGCCGCTTTGGTTACCTATTTTAAATGGGTTGGAAACTGTGCTTTGAGTCTAAAATTCCAAATGGGTTTGGGATTCACATCGTCTCCTCCCAGCAACTCTGGAGGACTGTGGCAATCCTGTCCGGATGGCCAATACGTGGCTATCGGTGAATCCGAGACCCACGTTCAAGCCGACACCCCTTGTGGGCTTGGCTTGTCGGCTGGGTGTCGGCTTGAACGTGGGTCTCAAATTCACCGAGAATCACGTATCGATCATCCAGACAGGGTTGCCACCGTCCTCCCAGAGTCACTAGGAGGAGAGGATGCAGATCCATGGGTTTGGGGCTGTATTCTTATGAGCCCAAGATGGGAATTTGAAAACATGAGTCATTTGAGTGTTTAGATGAGGGCACCTAGGTAATTACCTAGGATATAAAGACTAACCCTAAGAGGGATTCGAGAAGGGGGAGACAGATGGCCACGGCTGTTGTTGGAAGGGAGCCATAACAAAGAGGAGTGAGAGATAGAAGAGAAAAAAGAGGAAAACCAGAGAAGAAATTGGAGAAAGAAGAGAAGAGTGAGCCGTGAGACTGGACAAGGGATTTCGACAATGGGGGTTGGTTGCTGCTGCAAGAGTGAGAGAAATGAGTGAGAGAGAT
>CM053273.1:73843732-73941431 GCA_028583415.1 Protea cynaroides
TCAGAAGGGGAGATGCTACAATTTCAAAACTTATTTCTCTCTTGTCACTTGATCTTTCTAATTGTTTCTTGTTGAATTTGAGAAGTATAAGAGACAGTAATAGAGTATCTCAACCCTAGACTTTAGTTCCAAAGAGGGTGTATTGAAGGAAATCTCTCAGCCTCTGCAAATCTGGTTTTTCGTTGGTTGGTCTCGGGTGGGGTTGTGGGACGTTGAAGACAACCCCCTCCATGTTTATAACCTATTCCCTTATTCCCAAAAGTGACCTTCCGTTCATAAGTTAATTTTGTCTCATCCTATCTCTATAATAGCTTCCAAATCTGCTACTATTGTTTAATTTTAATTATGGAATTATCCCAGCTTTTATTTTCCTACCAAACCCGGTCCTAGCTTCTTCAGAAATTACAAATTTTCCATCATTCCTGTTATTTGAGCATATAACATTCAGAGTGGGCCCATAGTGATCCCAAATCAGGATTTTGCAACCAGGATTGCATCAATTATGTTTAAAAAAAAAGATGAAAACAGTAACACATTTCTAAGGAAGATTACACAATGATATAGGCTTTACAATAGCTGGTGAAGTGTCTCATTGTAGCTCTTGTTTAAATGTATTAAAGAACTGAGTTGATCCTTGAAGACAGCGAACCACCCTCACTCTTTGTTTTATATAATTTCATAGAGGAGTTGAGGATGCTATCATAGTCGGCGAAGAATATGAGGAAGAAAAAACAAAGGAGCAACCCAGTGAGTGGTAGGTGATGTTTCTCAAAGTATTTGGATAGTACGTGAAATTTTCTCTTATTGAATCATAATTGGTGGTTAGGGTGCATCGAACCAAAATCGAATTTTCCCATTACCAAAATCAACCCGAACCAATCCATTGAGATTAAGAGCCAGTAGGTTTTCCTCAACTTCCTCATACACCCCCACCCCGGCCTTTCTCAGTATTTCAGTCATGGTCTCAATTATCACGGTGCTATTGGTTGTGGGACCCGCAACATAAGCTAACCAATCAAGGCATCAACCAACTTAGCGGGGATGTATATATATATATATATATATATATATATATATATATATATATATATATATAGTCACCTTGTTGTTTTGCTGCCATATGTTTTTGCTACCACCATTTGAACCCTTGACTTTAAGGTAATAAAGAGTTATCTATTTTCTTTTTTGCCACTATAATGATTCAAATTATGGTTATATATAGTATCACCTTACACCCTAAACAATAGGGGAGGCATTCATTTATTATCTTTGCTAGAAGAATGGACTTAATTTTATACTTTAAATTTGGTCCCACTAAAACCTAATTTAAATCTATCCAAACCATCCAATATATTTTGCCGTTGACCGCGTTTTCCTGACCATTCAATTCCTAGGTACAGAAGGAGGTCCGGATGTAAATTCCATACCTCCGAATAGAACCAATTCCCAAATCAGCCCTCTGGGGAGGTTTGGTCATAGGACCTGTTGCACGACTATGCAACCAGAGCTGCTGCCGGACACCACCTGAGAACCTCTAAGAGGGTTCGGTCGTAGGACGGATCGCACATCTGTGGCAACCGGAGCTACTGTTGGACCCTTCTAGAAGGGTTCCTGGCTAGTCCGGATGGAAGTCTGGTCGTAGCCCCCAACCGGACAACCCTTATGGAGTTCAAACCAGTGTTTATCATTATAACGAAACCTAATAACTTCGTATATAATATCTAGGTGATACATGCATAAATGAAGTCAAATTTAGTGGTACAGAGAGTTGTTATTCCAAGAATACAAGTAAGGGATAAAACCTTGATTTATTTTGGAATGTTTCCAACTATTCGCATGTCTGTGATGCATTTGTGTTGTATAATATGTCATCCAATAACTGTATAATATCATGCATTTGCATTATGTATCAATGTTGTGAACACATGATGTTTGTTTAGTCTATGTGGAGAACAGAACGGGATAAAGGACTGCCGGTTTAGTTCACCACGGGGATATGATTGGATTCCTTACAGTATAAGTATATTCATACCAGGATCCATTTGCAGTGCCTATACTCATAACCAACGACACTAATCACATCTACCGAATAACGGCAAGAATAAGAGATAATAAGTAAAATAGTAGAATCTTATAATAAAACTCAAAGCTAATGTCTAAGTGTGATAATTATATCATAAAAGTTTATGCTTCTTCAAACCAAGAGATAAAAGTAAATAATAGCAAATAGTTCAACATTCAAACTCAAGCCTAACTATCACGGGTCAAATCATGCTTAAAGACAAGGAAAATAAACTAAGCTGAAAATCAAATAAAAGTCTAATCTCTAGATGTAAAGACATCTTCATATCAAGCAAAACCCTATCCTTGGTCCATAGAGATAGTCATCGCATTCACACGTAGAATCATGTGAATCATCTTTCAAAACTTCATCTTCAGATATGTCAATATTACCTGCAACACAATCTAAAAATTTGTACATACAAAGGGGTGAGTAAACAATACGCTCAGTGAAAAAATCAACATATATAAGCACACAAATGCATGAATATATTATTATTGGCTCTGGTCTGTGAACAGGCATTCACTATATTGTGACACACCAAGCATAGGCATGAACACTCAAGTACGGGTGAATGAATGATCTACAATTGTTCACTCCGCATGTGATCCATTACTTAAAAATGAAGATAATGAGACTAAGGGTCACACCTAAGTGTCTACCAACATTCCCCCATCAGAGGCATTATCTCTTGTCATTAGGTGACACGCCTAGTCCCTGAGGAAAAGAACTTCAAACACAACTCATTCCTAGGTTCACTCCCTAGAGGAAGGTTACTAATCCATATCCAGTTCACTCCCTTCAATGGTCAGTCCCTTTATAAATAAGCCTATGTCAGTACCTAAAACTCTATTGGCAAGGGTAGTCAATTACAAGATGTTGAAACCTAAACCATGAATATTACTAATGCAAATACCCGTACCCTAGCTTAACGGACCAGATGAACCATTCAATTCCAACCATCTAGATCCACTAGGATATAAGCATATGGAAAACAATCATGTTATCGCACATCCATCATGTTATCAACAAAAAATACAGATAGTATACAAAAAATGCATGAACAGATATAAAATATATTAGATGGCATGTTATCACACGGTATTCCAATCATGGACACATCACACATATTAAAAACAATAAAATAAATCAAGCTAATCCCTCACCTCTGTTGGTGAGATAATTATACTTTGATGTAGACAGAGTACTATTCCTTGTTTTCCACGTTAGTTCACCTAGTTGCACTTGGTATGTCATTAATGTCTTAACATGATTGATTATGCTTTGGATAGGTCTGGGGTAACCTAATTAGTCTTAGAAATATGTCTTATGGTTAATTGGTTAAGATCTAGAGTTAATGGTTGAAGAATCAACCATGTTGTTGTAATAGGTGAGGTCGACAGGTGTGGTCGACCAGTCTGTGTGGTTGATCAGACACTTTTCATCGACCTGACAGTCTTTATCGACTTTAGTTTTGTCAATTTGGGTTCCAGAGGCTTATACCTCATTGGTAACATGTTTGTAAAGTTAGTGGGGTTCATTTAACAGATATCAAATCCCTTCCTATTAATTATATACATATACGGTCATCAAATATGAACATTGTTTATGCAACCATATGTGCTTAGACTTATAGGATGGCTTTCCTATTGAATTATCAATTTAATATAGTAGGCAGTAAGTTCCTTGAGGTTTTAGGTGAGTCAATTCAGTCAATAGTGGTCAAATAGAAGTAAACCACACCTTGCTGTTATCATTCTGTCGATCACAGTGGTGCAATCGATCAGGCTTGTTTTGTTGACCTGACCCTTCGACCGCACGATTCCAGTGAGCTGGAACTAGGCTTACCTTCAACAGATCTCTCTGGTCCATGGTCGAAGGTTCTCCCAGAAGGTCTCTAATGATGTGAACTTCATTGAGGAGTGATTCCTTACACTAATTCAATAATATAATCTCATAATTCAAATAAAGTTCTTATCTTTTTGTCAATTGGTCAAATCTGATCAACGTTACCCAATTCTATTGTAACAACCATAAATGGCAAAGGGAACAATGCTTCCCATACTATTAGAAGTTGGGATTTACCTCTGAGATCAAGGGTAGGTAATTCTAATCATTAGAACAAGGTTATGTTACTTACCTTAACAACGTGTTAACAAGTTCTTTACCAAGAAGCTTAAGGGACCTTCAAAGGAGATTCTTCCTTCTTCTTGCTTTAGTCTTGTCTTAAATTAGATTGCTCTCACCCAAAATGTGTGTCGAAACTTGTAAAGTCTTCACACATTAGGGTTTGAGGAGTTTTATTGAGGGAGAGATCAAGAGTTGGAGTTGGAATCCAACTCCTACCTTGATTCCTAGTTCTAGTGCAAGATTGATCAAAAGAGAGTCGGGTGTGACCAATTAGCACACCAATACGTTTGAAGATGGGTCCCACATGATTTGGGACGCACTAGGGTGATTAGACATCAGTCAGAACCAAACCCACAAGAGTAAACCTGAATTGGCCCAATTCTATGATTGTGCAATCGATCACAGTGGTGTATTCGATTGGGTTCATTTCATCAACCATACTAGTTGATCACGTAGCATTAACTGATTAAGATTGGCCTTGTTTCGATTGGTTCAAAATTTTAACCAAGAACTAATTGTTCCTACATGTTATGTAGGCTTGTTCTAAGTCTTATCTGTCACACCCCAATTCTGGCTGAACCAGAAGTGTGAGTGAATCGGCTCTAAACCACGGTTCACACCAGGATCTCAATAGACCGTGTCAACCAATCATTCCCAAGCAGTCTAACATAATCAGGGAATAATACATAGCAGCGGAATATAAATAAATGAACTGAGATCTATGTGATAAATTAAAATAATTATTCAACTTATTCCACCATTCACAAATTTAAATAATAAAAGTATTACAATGTATTGTTCAAAATAAAATCCTCTCTAAAGAAAAACACAAAAGGAGCACTCGCATGTTGCGTCATGCTCGTCCTCCCTTTGCACGGGTATCAATGGCAGCAATCGTACCGTATGCTAGGGCGCCTTTGAAGTCATCAATTCGTGTACCCTGCATCGAAATCTGAAAAGGAATATATATATTCGGGTGAGCTCACAACTTAGCTCAGTAAAGTACAAGACCAATGCAACATACAAAAATGCATGAGATAACATTACAATTTGGGTTAAGTATAACTTGCAAATATGCTATGGTAAGGTTTGGCGGCCACCGCACCTCCATGCGAGAGTGTGAGCACACCCAACAGTCGGGCACCTACCACACTCTACATGTTGCCCCCACATCACTCGCTCGGTATGGAATACGACTCGAATCGGCGGGCGGGAAGAACCACAATCCCACGTCCTCCTCCGATACCCCACACCGTACCAATACCTAAACCCCCCTTGCGGCAAGGGCTTGCAAGTGGGTTCTGTTTTTAACCAGTCCTAAATATCAATACAGTATCAATGGCCTTATCCCAGCACGACTCCCTACGACATAGAGATAGGGCTCGAGTCTGGCGAGCAGGAAGAACCACAATCCCATGTCCTCCCCCTAATACCCTATTTGCACCAAGTCTGCTAAGGTAGATGGCGATACGAAAAAGGTGTTAGTTGTGGATATATCCAGGGCACACCCCCTTCACATTCCACACACTAACTAAAACATATACATGCCTAACATCCAACAATCCTAGCATATGAAATGCATGAATAAATAATAGTAACAAAAGAAGTAACTACATGGCATGTGAAATGCACAGACATCAAGCAATGAAATTCATATACAATTTAGTTGCAAAGGTTTACTGGTTAATTAATTAATTAGAGTTGGGTCTTGTCCCTTACCTGACGCTTGATAACAATCCCGCTCTGCGTCACAGGGTATTCTCACGTTGTCTACAGGTCCTACACAATCATATGCATAGGTTAGAATTAATTTATTAAGGTCACAGTTGGTCAGATTCTTGCTTGACCAAGCAAACCAGGCTCAGAAACCATACCGGTCGCAAGTACCGGTCTCAGGGGAGTGAGACCGGTATGTGCCACCGGTATGTATACCGGTTGCGGTATATACCGATTGTACATATGTGAGACCGGTATGTGCCTCCGGTATACACCGCAGGCCCATACCGCCGGACCTTGTGTCCAACCGGTTGGTTCCGCGGATTAGATCCGAGAACTCGATCTTGGATCTCCCTTTCCCATTGGTTATCGGCTAGATTTTCTAGGGTTTTTCCTAACCCACGCTAAGGTCCAAGCATCCTAATGGCCTTTTAATTTCGGCTAGAACGCCGTATCAAACCAGATCAGATTTGAAAGGAGAAAGATCTAGGGTTTAGGATTGTCGCACCGCTTCGCGGCTCCGATCTGATATCCTAATGTTACTAATAGTATAGAGCACTTACCGGCGGAGTTCGTCGGTTGGCGGCGAGCTTCTCCAATGGAAACCTCCTTCCTGGGCAGCCTCTTCCTCCTTGCTACTTCACAACTCTTCTCCAGACGGCTAGGGTTTGAGAAGGATCAATGGAGTGTGATCATTACTATAAATAGAAGAGGGCCGTTCTTGGGAAGGATTTCCATGATTGGAAACTTACCAAGTTTCCATTCGGAGTGAGGGACCCGCTGGAGTCTGTCTCCCGCAGAAAAGAAGTATACTGGTCGCACATACCGGTCTGAGTCATCTGAGTGACTCGGACCGGTATGTCGAACCGGTATACCATACCGGTTGCACCATACCGGTCTGACTGACTTAGACCGGTATAGTTAGACCGGTATGAGTTTTTACCAATTTTGAGTGGTTATCGCACTTGAAATTTGGCGTGGTTCGTCACCCAGCTTCGCCTTCCGGTCCGGCTATGATTGGGGCACCTGTCATCATATAAAATCACAGTTTAGACCCGGTTTTAGAATACGGTTCTTACAACTCTACCACCCTTAAAAGAAATTTCGTCCTCGAAATTTGCATGTAAGTCTCACAATTCCCCCTCCCTTAAAAGAAATTTCGTCCCCAAAATTTTACGTACCTTTAGAGTTGAAAAGATGAGGGTATTCTTGTCGTGGCATCCTCCTCCTCCCAAGTAATTTCTTCTACGTCCTGACTTTTCCAACGACCTTGACATAGTAGATAGCTCACCTTCGAAGCTGTTGTACCTTTTTGCTAATGAGCTGGATTGGCACCACCTCGAAGGTTAAGTCTTCTATCAAATCTAGGGGGTCTGCAACAAGAATGTGCGAAGGGTCTCTCACGTACTTCTTTAGTAAGGACACGTGAAAGACGTTGTGGACGCTAGACATCGCTAGTGGCAATGCAAGTTGATAGGCCACTTTGCCGCATC
Organism: Protea cynaroides; assembly: GCA_028583415.1. Lineage (NCBI taxonomy): Eukaryota > Viridiplantae > Streptophyta > Magnoliopsida > Proteales > Proteaceae > Protea > Protea cynaroides. The sequence goes on from CM053273.1 coordinate 73,851,134, forward strand.
GGGATAGAATTTCATATGGTCCCACATATCTAAGACATAGTTTTCCTTTTCTGCCGAACCGCTTCAGTCCTCTTACTGGTGACACCTTCAAGAAAACTTTATCACCAATCATGAATTCAAGGCCTCGTCGCCTGTTGTCAGCATAGTGCTTTTGACACACCTGAGCTATCTTTACTCGGTTCTTGATTTGATCTACTGCCTTGCAGGTTTCTTCTACAAATTTTGGTCCGATGTTCCTTCTTTCTCCAACCTCGTCCCATAATAATGGTGTCCGACATTTCTTGCCATACAAGGCCTCATATGGGGCCATCTGGATCGTAGACTGGTAGCTGTTGTTATAGGCAAACTCAATGAGGGAAAGCTTCTCATCCCAAGCCCCCTTAAAGTCGATAGCACATGCGCGAAGCATATCTTCTAGGATCTGGATGGTCCTCTCTGACTGCCCATCCGTTTGAGGGTGGAAGGCTGTACTGAACTTTAGTTCATCCCCATTGCCTTCTGTAGCCCCTCGCAGAACTTCGATGTGAAACGTGGATCTCTATCAGATACTATGCTCTCTGGAACACCATGCAGTCTGACTATATTGTCCACATACAATCTTGCCAACTTGTCCATGGTATATTGCGGTCTGACTGGGATAAATCTGGCGGTCTTGGTAAGGTGATCTACAACTACCCAAACAGCATTCACTGACCTTGGAGTCATAGGTAGACCAGTGATAAAATCCATGGTAATACAATCCCATTTCCATGCCGGCTCAGGTAACAGTTGCAATAATCCTGCGGGCCTCTGTCTTTCTGCTTTGACTTGCTAGCAGTTTAAACATTGAAACACATATCGGACCACATCTGCTTTCATACCTCTCCACCAGTATAATCTCTTTAGGTCATGGTACATCTTGGTACTCCCAGGATGTACTGAATATGGAGTAGAGTGAGCTTCCAACATGATTCGGTTTTGGATTTCTAGATCTTCATTCTCGGGTACACATAAACGCCCATGATATCTGAGCACATTGTCTGCATCCAAGGTGAAATCAGGGTTGGCTCGACCCTTTTCCAAATCTTCTTGAACTGTCCTGAGGTATGGGTCCTGTAGGACTGCTACTTTTATTTCTTCATTCAAGTTGGGCAAAATCTTCAATGCTGCAAACATAAGGGTAAACAGGTGTATCAACCCTTGCTCAATAAGATCATCTGCTGACTTTATTAAGAGCTATTCTTCATCCTCTGATGAGCCAGAAACAGCAGCACACAATGCTGCATTTGTACTTGGTCCTGCTTCAGGGTTCGATGCCCATTTCTTGCTCAGCGCATCAGCTACAATGTTAGCTTTACCAGGGTGATACTGAATGTCACAGTCGTAATCCTTGAGTAATTCTAACCACCTCCTCTGCCTCATGTTCAGGTCTTTTTGGGTGAAAAGATACGTCAGTCATTTGTAATCAGACTTAATCTGAAATTTCTCACCATACAGGTAATGCCTCCAAGTCTTGATAGCATGAATGACCGCTGCCAATTCTAGGTCATGTGTAGGGTAGTTCTTCTCATGCTCTTTCAACTGTCTTGAGGCATATGCTATCACCTGTTCTCCTTGCATCAGCACACAACCCAGTCCCAAACTTGAAGCATCCGTATATAGTGTGAATGGATGGTTTGGAGCTGAAATAGTCAATATAGGTGCTGATACCAGTCTTGACTTCAGCGTCTGGAAGCATTTCTCACATTCTTCAGTCCATATGAACTTCTCCCCCTTTTTGGTCAACCTGAGTGGAACAGCAATCTTGAAATAATCCTCCACAAACCTTCTGTAGTATCCAACTAATCCCAGGAAACTACGAATTTCAACAACTGTCTATGGTGCCTCCCATCCTACTATGGCCGAAATTTTACTGGGATCGACCTTGATTCCTTCAGCAGACACCACGTGACCAAGGAAGGCCACTTCATCTAACCAGAATTCTCACTTCTTGAATTTTACATAAAGCTTCTCTCTCCTCAGTCTTTGTAATGCTGCTCTTAGATGCACTGCGTGTGTTTCCTGATCCTTGGAGTACACTAAAATATCATCGATGAACACGATAATCGACGTATCCAACATGTCATGGAATACTCGGTTCATTAGCTCCATAAATGATGCAGGTGCATTAGTCAACCCAAAGCACATCACAAGAAACTCATAGTGTCCATACTGCGTCTTGAAAGCTGTCTTGGGGATGTCTGCCTCCTTAATCTTGAGTTGATGATACCCTGACCTCAGATCAATCTTCGAGAATACACTCGAACCTTGTAATTGGTCAAACAAATCATCTATTCTTGGTAGTGGGTACCTATTCTTGATAGTGAGCTTGTTTAATTCTCGATAGTCCATACAAAGACGTACGCTACCATCTTTTTTCTTGACAAAGAGCACAGGTGTTCCCCAAGGTGAGATACTAGGCCTTATAAATCCCTTGTCTAACAGTTCTTGCAGTAGAGTTTTTAACTCTTTCAACTCGGTAGGAGCCATCCTGTAAGGTGCTTTAGACACCGGTGCTACCCCTAGTAGGAGGTCTATCACAAACTCAGTAGCTCTGTCTGGTGGCAACCCGGGTAGGTCTTCTGGAAATACATCAGAAAATTCCCGTACTACTTTGATGTCCTCCATTTTTGGCAAGTCAGTGGTCACATCCACCACTGATATGAGGTATCCTATCCCCCCTTTCTCTAAACACTTCTTTGCTTTTAGGGCTGAGAGTATAAGCTTTCTTTTTCTAGGCAACCTAGCCCCTTTAAAGTTGAACTCCAACCCTTCACTATCCTTGAACACCAACTTCTTCTCAGCACATAATAGGTTTGCTGAATGTTTAGATAACCAATCGATGCCAAGAATGACATCGAAATTTGACATTTCTAGCTGGACTAGATTGGCTTCCAACTCTCGTCTTTCAATAAGCACTGGGGAAGGACCATAATATTCTTCTAATACTACCTCCATTCCCATGGGAGACCGAACTAACAAACTTGGTTGTAGAGTTTTGATGGGTTGATCTTGTCCTTTTTTGAATGACACGGACACAAAGGAATGGGTGGCCCCCGAGTCAAACAGGACTCTGGCGGGTAATCCTGCTATATTTATTGTACTTGAGGTTTTTTTTCAAATTCTCCTTTAGTTTCAAATGCACAAACAATTAATGCAACAGTTAAGGAGTAAGTATAAAAATCATACCTGTAACCACATTTGGTGATGCGGCTGCCTCTTCTGTAGTAACAGCATATACCTTGCCTTGCTGCTGCTCCCTCTTTGGTTGTGGGCATGTTCTGGCATAATGCCCCACCTGTTGGAAATTGAAACACTTTACATTAGAGTTCGGGCCCGTTGCCTGTGGTGTCATTGTAATAGTCGGTCTGGGAGGCACTTTGCTAACTGGTGGCTTGAATGGACGGTATGGCCTGTTGTTTCTTCCACCTTGGGACTCAGGATTAGGCCTGTTCAGACCCCTATTTTGTGCGAAGAAACTTTCTCTCTGACTGGCCTCGATGACTCGAGCCACCTGTACAGGTTCATTATATATACTCAACCCTCGACCCAGCACATGCTCTCTGATAACACCCCGAAGACCCATAGTAAAACGACGAGTCTTTGTTTCCTCCTCCTACATATTGGTTGGAGCGAAAAAGAATAACTCCTCATACCTTTGTTGGTATGCCTCTACTATCAACTGAGATTGTTAAAAATTTAGGAACTCCCTCTCCATTTGATCACGGAAACTCCTGGGGAAATATTTTTCGAAGAAAGCCTCCTTGAAAATGTGCCAAGTGATTATCTGGTGTTTTGTCTCCAGATATGATCTAGTGGAACTCCACCACCCATTGGCTTCCTCCTTCAGCATGTGAGTGGCATATAATACTTTATCCCCATCCTGACACTCCAGTAGCCGAAAGTTCTTCTCCATTTCAGCTATCCACTGCGCTGGCCATAGTGTTTTCCCTGACTTCCCTGTAAAAGTTGATGGTTTGAGCTTTAAAAATCCATCCACTGCCCTAGAAAGACTACCTTGTGCATAAGGAACCTGTCCATATGGTGCCGGTCCATACCAATGTGGCTGATAAGAATAGCCACTCTGATTTCCTCCCTGATATCCCCCATAGTATGCACCCTGATATGGTCCTTGATACCCTCCTTGATCTTGGTTAGGAATTGGCGTCCCTGTAACCGGGTGGGGAACTGTGTTGGGTTGGTCCTGTTGTGGGGGTCCTTCAGTAGCTGTGCTAACCCCCACTGGTTCTACATGGACATTCTCGGTATTTGTGGATGGCATGTTTGCAGGTGCCGACACAGGCCCAGGTGGCCTAAACATTTTCAACATCTCATCAAAGAATTTCTTCTGCTAAGCCTCCATATTAGTGACCAAGTTAGCCATCATTGTTTCGGAGCCTGTAGCTGGTTGCCCCTGTGACGGTGATTCTTCATTGGCCTTCATTTGCTTTTTAGTTTCGTTTAGGGGGTTAAGTTCTTCTCCACCTACTCTCTCTTCATTCTCTTCTGAGTTTTCTGTACCTGAACCCCTGTCCATGGTAGGCGCCCTTGAGTAACAGTGTCTGCGATGAACTCTACGTCCATTTCCTCTCACCATTGAGGCAATTTAATTCCCTGTATGATATCTGAATACATTGAGATACATGAGACAAATTAGAGAATTATTCCAATTAACATTTAGTCTCAACGCATATGCAGCATAAGTATACATCAATAGGGAAGAACATAAGCAAATTTTTCAGTTATCTTTCAAAATTTCCTATGTACAATCCTTTATTCTAGTCATATAATGTAGGCTTGAGGTCTGGAATAAAGTTCAATCGATTCTCGGAATGGTTTTGTATTCCAAATCCCCATGGGGTTCCGGCGGCGGTACCGGTCTCACCTGGAGTGAGACTGGTATGACTGGCAATTCATACCGGTCTGGCCATACCGCAGGCAGTACCGGTCGCACAGTCCACATTTGTGTGCAACCGGTATACCCTGCGGTAGGTACTGGTCGCACCATACCGCAGGGGGGTACCGGTCGCACAGTCCAGCCCAGATGTGCGACCGGTATCACTAAAAAGTCTTTAAAAATCGTGATTTGGTCTCATTTCTCATTTTTTTCTTCAGAGTATACTCCGGTGGCGATTTCTCTCTGGGTCTCCGAGTCTCTACAGTGCATCCGGTGCTCCTAAGATTGTTTCTACTTCATTCTAGAGTACCAATCTCGTCTCTCAGGTAAGCTTATCCTTCTCTTCCCTCTTTTTAGAAAATTTTTCATCGTCTTTTATACCAAAACCTAGGTTTCTCTTGATTTGGAAGTTTTTATCCATAGAAAACTCCTTTCTTCGCTTGAGAAAGGTTTTAGGGGTCTAAATGTGTAAAACCCCTCAACCAATTCGAAGTTCAATCGGTTGGTTTAAAGAAAATCCCAAAATTTTGACTTTTAACCTAGGTTTTTAGGTTTTTTCGATGTTTTCGATAAATTTGGTTAATGTGCCTCCATTTCTTTGCTTTGATGAAATTGTTTGACCTATACTAGCATTGTATTATCACAGTAAGTCATTCCATTCATATTGGGTGTGTTTTTAGGCTTTTTCACCATTTTCTATTGTTATACTGTCGAAATTTTTCTGAATTTGTCTCTAACTGACTCTTGTTCTTTGTTTAATAGATACACTATGTCTAGACGCCGTAGAGTGGGGAAACGATCATTTATGCCTGGCTTGAACAGGCCACACCCCCACCTGTCTTGTATGATGAGAGGTACTTTCGGTCGGAGGCGACCGCTTCACGCCTAGCATGGTTTCGAGCAAAGCGTATCGAAGTAGGCCGTTTTGTTAACCTGGAGCATCTTCACCGCTTTGATGTTGAGGTGGCTTTTGGGGCAATAGGTTGGTTACCCCTCATCCAGTATAGAGAGACTACCCGTCCTAGCTTGGTGAAGTTGTTATTTGCCAACTTGGAGGTAGAAGGTGACTTAAACGACTGGGAGCATGCCAGAGACCTTCGCATCACCAGCTATGTGAAAGGGGTGATGATTTCATTTAACGCAGCCGAACTAGCTGCACTTCTGGAGATTCCTGACGACGGAGAACTCATTTATTATCCGCCCAGAGCCAAAGGATATCTTTCTGAGGACATGAGGGCAGCCATAGCCAAGCAGATCTTATTACCAGGTAGAGTCATGTTGGCTTCTAACCTACGTCCTCAGCCTCGCCTATTCTGTCGGATCATACAGCATAACATTGTTCCCCAGAGTGGACACTATAGAGAGTTATCCCAGTTAACTCAGTACCTTACCTACTGTGTGGCTACCAGGCATCGGGTTTGTTTGCCTTACTTGATTATTCGGGTTATGATCTATGCGGCCATGCCTAGTGTGACGGGCAATCTCCCGTATGGTAGGTTGATCACAGCTTTGCTGCAGTGGCTGGGTGTGGATATGCAGGGTGAGGTAGCTGTGGAGATTACCATGAGTTCTGATATAGATGCCGAGGCCATCTATAAGATGCAGATAGACGATCTAGTGCTTAGTGACGAGGAGTTACAGGCTCGTCCTCTCCTACCTAAGAACCATGCGGCCCTTGCAGTAGCAGCAGAGGCAGCCGAGATGGGGAATAATGGGGATGCACACATGGAGGACATCCCAGCACCTGCACCCCAGCATTCTCCAGTTGCAGGACCCTCTAGGCCTTCTCCAGTTGCTGGACCATCTCATCCCCCTTCGGACCCAGTGATGAGCATGCTCATGGAGATCAGAGATACTCAGAGAGGTATCCTAGATACTCAGAGAGAGATGGGTCAGGAGTTGGGGCGTCTAGCTCGTCGCCTACGGGTCACATAGGACCAGGTTCATTGGCTCAGAGAGGTGTACGAGCGGGGCTATGATATTGCAGACCCGGTACCATGCAGGCCCGCTACACCACCATAGTCAGATGTAGTTTTTATTTTATTTTCATGTGGTTTATTTTGTTACTAGAGTAACTGTCCGACTTGTAGACTGTACTCTGTTGTTCACTTGTACTAAAAAATTTATGAAATGTTTATTTGTTTCTCTTACTACTTTAGTGCTTATATTTGTTCTTCCATTAATAGTGTATTATGCATCTTTCTTAAATCTCAAGCAACAAGCAAGCTTATGGTATGTTCATATTAAAATTTTTAATTTTCTCAACTCAGCTCATTGGACACAGTTAGATGCAGAATGATTAGCTGGACAGAGCCTAGGGCTCTGATACCAAGTTGTCACACCCCAATTCTGGCTAAACCCGAAGTGTGAGTGAACCAGCTCTAAACCACGGTTCACACCAAGATCTCAATAGACTGTGTCAACCAATCATTCCCAAGCAGTCTAACATAATCAGAGAATAATACATAGCAGCGGAATATAAATAAATGAACTGAGATCTATGTGATAAATTAAAATAATTATTCAACTTATTCCACCATTCACAAATTTAAATAATAAAAGTATTACAATGTATTGTTTAAAAAAATCCTCTCTAAAGAAAAACACAAAACGAGCACTCGCATGATGCGTCATGCTCGTCCTCCACTGCCTGGGTATCAATGGCAGCAACTGTACCATATGCTGGGGCAGTCATGAAGTCATCAACTGTGTACCCTGCATCCAAATCTGAAAAGAAGAATATATATATTCGGGTGAGCTCACAACTTAGCTCAGTAAAGTACAAGACCAATGCAACATACAAAAATACATGAGATAACATTACAATTTGGGTCAAGTATAACTTGCAAATATGCTATGGTAAGGTTTGGCGGCCACCGCACCTCCATGCACGAGAGTGTGAGCACACCCAACAGTCAGGAACCTACCACACTACTATTGTTGCCACACATCACTCACTCCGGTATGGAAATAGGACTTGAGTCTGGCGGGCAGGAAGAACCACAATCCCACGTCCTCCCCTTGATACCCCACATCGTACCAATACCTAAACCCCTACTGGCAAGGGCTTGCAAGTGGTTTCCGTTTCTAACCAATCCTAAATGTCAATACAGTATCAATGGTCTTACCCCAGCACGGCTCCCTACGAAATAGAGATAGAACTTGAGTCTGGCGGGCAGGAAGAACCACAATCCCATGTCCTCCCCCTGATACCCTATTCGCACCAAGTCTGCTAAGGTAGATGGCGATACGAAAAAGGTGTTAGTTGTGGATATATCCAGGGCACACCCCCTTCACATTCCACACACTAACTAAAACATACACATGCCTAACATCCAACAATCCTAGCATATGAAATGCATGAACAGATAATAGTAACAAAAGAAGTAACTACATGGCATATGAAATGCACAGACATCAAGCAATGAAATTCATATACAATTTAGTTGCAAAGGATTACTGGTTAATTAAATAATTAGAGTTTGGGTCTTGTCCCTTACCTGACGCTTGATAACAATCCCGCTCTGCGTCACAGGGTATTCTCACGTTGTTCTACAGGTCCTACACAATCATATTCATAGGTTAGAATTAATTTATTAAGGTCGCAGTTGGTCAGAACCTTGCCTGACCAAGCAAACCAGGCTCGAAAACCATACCGGTCGTAGGTACCGGTCTCAGGGGAGTGAGACCGGTGTGTGCCACCGGTATGTATACCGGTTGCGGTATATAGCGATTGCACATATGTGAGACCGGTATGTGCCTCCGGTATACACTGCAGGCCCATACCGCCGGACCTTGGGTCCAACCGGTTGGTTCCGTGGATTAGATCCGAGAACTCAATCTTGGATCTCCCTTTCCCATTGGTTATCGGCTAGGTTTTCTAGGGTTTCTCCTAACCCACGCTAAGGTCCAAGCATCCTAATGGCCTTCTAATTTCAGCTAGAACGCCGTATCAAACCAGATCAGATTTGAAAGAAGAAAGATCTAGGGTTTAGGATTGTCGCGCCGCTTCGCGGCTCCGATCCGATATCCTAATGTTACTAATAGTATAGAGCACTTATCGATGGTGTTCATCGGTTGGCGGCGAGCTTCTCCAATGGAAACCTCCTTCCTAGGCAGCCTCTTCCTCCTTGCTCCTTCACAACTCTTCTCCAGATGGCTACGGTTTGAGAAGGATCAATGGAGTGTGATCATCTCTATAAATAGAAGAGGGCCGTTCTTGGGAAGGTTTTCCATGATTGGAAACTTCCCAAGTTTCCATTCGGAGTTAGGGACCCGCTGGAGTCCGTCTCCCGTAGAAAATAAGTATACCGATCACACATATCGGTCTGAGTGACTCAGACCGGTATAGTCAGACCGGTATACCATACCGGTTGCACCATACCAGTCTGACTGACTCAGACCGGTATAGTCAAACCGGTATGAGTTTTTTCCAATTTTGAGTGGTTCTCGTACCTGAAATTTGGTGTGGTTTGTCACCCGGCTTCGCCTTCCGGTCCAGCTATGATTGGGACATCTGTCATCATATAAAACCACGGTTTAGACCTGGTTTTAGAACACGGTTCTTACATTATCTAATATCCGTTATGCTTTTATACTGATACAAATGCTAAAGTCGTATTGGAGGGAAGACCTATTACGTAGAAAAATTCAAATTAGTCCAGAATTTTGGGTACGGGTCTTACAATAGGTGCATTTGTATGGCATGTAGGATTGGTTAGTGGTATATTTTCTCCATGTATGTAACCCTGACTAATAGGGGGTTAGGTACTGGTGTGAGACCGACAATGAAAAGGAAGTCTTGATGGTATTCGTTAGAGTATCGTCATTAAGGCCAGGCCATAGCACATAACCGACATTACCAGACCTTGTTTGATAATTTAATATTCATGCATTATTATGTGCTTGCTTGTCTATTTCTCATTGAGCTCATATAGGAGAGCTTACCTCACGTACGTATCTACTTTTAGATGATGTTGTTGGTCCTACGATAGCTGACTACTGTGAGGACAAACGTGAGGGAATTTGCATCTTCCTTGGAAAAAATTTGTTGGGAGTCACCCCTTAGATTAAAGTCTTGGACCTTAAATATAATCTCACCATAGGATAAGATTTCTATTGACTTATGACCCTTAGATTGGCTTTTCAATCTATCAAAGATTTGGGTAAGCGTTAGGTTACAGTTATGGGAAGGGGTTAGGTACCCAAACTGCCTAATCGAGATCAGTCTCTATGTCTTTCCTTTGCTAGACTCTATTGATTGAACCGAATCAAACCAGAATCAAACCATGTGGTTTGATATCATTGAACCGAATTTAGAATCTTCTAGACTGCCTACGTATCTTAGATTACTTCTGAAAATCAGATTCACTATCGTAGTTCAAATGTGATTAAAGTTTATAGATGTGATTTATGCTTAGTTTAATTAAATTCTCCGTTCAAGTTGAATCTTATGCTTGATTGGATAAGAAATTCTATGGGTCAGGGTTTAGATAGTGGTTATGGATGATGGATGTGGATGGATTGTGGATATAGTAAGGGAGGTGGATAGTCTAGTTTGTAAGACTCGCACTCTATGAACCCGATCTAAACTTTTAATTCTTGTTGTAACAGGTCTTCCAATCATCACCGGGCCAGACGGGACGAGCAAATGACAACCAGGTACGAAAACGGACCTAAAATATGATATTTTTCATACCGATCTATGGTACTGGTCGATGGTATGGTGGGCCGGTATGTCTGCGCGGGCAGACTGGTTAGATCCGGAAACGGATCTCTGTGGGTCCCACTTTTTAAATCTCGAGCCTACGGACTTTCCTAATGTAAGAAAACTTCCTAACCTCTATCCTAGTCTATTTAAGGACCCTTAAACCTCCTTAGAACTCTTTGATTGATCTGCACAAACCCTAGAGAGGAGAAAGAGATCGAAGAAAGAGAAAGAGCTAAGGAAGGAGGGAGAAGAGCCGCCGTCAGCCATTGGACGAAAAACACCATAGTTGCGAACCAACGGTAGGTGCTTGAACTTCTCTCTAAGTTAAGCATTATAAATGATTAATCATGAATTGATCAATACCATGCAAGGCGAGGTATTGATCTAAAAACCTTAAATTTGCCGTCAAACCCTAATACAGTCGATGAACCCTAGATTCGCATTCTAGGCTAAGGATCATCGAAACTAGGACTTGAATGGAACATGAAACAACTCTAACTCGTTGCTCAGGCCTAAAATGCATAGGAAAAACCCTAGAACCAATGGGGGGTGATCGACAGAAGGCGAATACCAAGTTAGTGGTCTTCAGGAGGCATACTGGTCGACCATACCGATCGCACCATATGCGACCGGTACTACAACCGGTACCTCTCGGAGACTGGTCTGTGGGGGACAGATCGACCATACCGGTTGCACCTTTCCCCACAGTATCGCGACCAATAATTGTGACCGGTATGCACTGTGAGGGTGTTTTTAATACCAGTAGGTTTCCGACCAACGTGAACCTTAAGAAAATTATTCTAATTCAACCCTAACATCATGTAGGACCCTGTGTTGGCAAGTTTGGATTCGGTGACGCGGAGTAAGCTAGCAATCAAGCGTCAAGTAAGGGAATCAGACCTAGACCCTAATAACTTAATAACAGTAAAACGTTGTTAATAATTATGATTATGTGGAATGGTGTTTGTGCATATTCACTTGTCATCCTTACTTTCAGTTATTATATTGTTCTTGCATACTTGCTATGCTAGGATGTGATTGTTAGGCATGTGATTGTTTTCGTTGGTGTGTGGAATGGGAAGGGCCTGGGGTCTGGGATCATTCCTCACACTAGCACCTTTTCGTATCGCTTCTGTCTTAGCATGTTTGGTGTGGGTAGGGTATCAGGGGGAGGAAGTGGTACTATGGTCTCCGGCCTGGCCACTAGACTCAAGCCCTATCTCTATGCCGTAGGGAGCTGTGCTGGGATAGGGCCTACTGTGATGACATATAGGATTGGTTAGTTGTGAGCCCAGTTTACAAGCCCTCGCCAATAAGGGCTTACGTGTTGGTTTGGGTAGGGTATCAGGGAAAGTGTTGGCGGTGTTTAATCTGGACACTTTAGCTCTATCTCTATTCCATAATGGGTGCATGTGGGACGACAGTAGTGTTTGATCCATTGGGCCGATTCACACACTCGTGTATAGAGGTGCGGTGACCGCCAATCCTTTCTATAGCACATTGCAAACTTAAAACCATACCATAATGTGAATGTTATTCATGCATGTTGTTTGTTGCATTGTCTGATTTTCTTATTGAGCTAAGTTGTGAGCTCACCCTTGTGTACACACTATTTTTAGATGTTGATGCAGGTTACACCGTGGAAGACTACATGGATGCTCCAGTATATGGAGGTGTTGCTACCTTGGAAGTGCAAGCAAGGGAGGACGAGCATGACGCTTCATGCGAGTACCCTTTCTGTGTGTACCTCTAGGATATTTAACTTGTTTATTTTATTTATTTTCAGTTGGATTTATAATTGGAATATAAGGATAATTATTTATGTTTTGGTATTTTGAATAATTGGATAATTTATTTATCAATAGAAGTATTCAGTTCATTAAATTTAAGACTTCCGCTGTATTTAATTATATTCTGATTATGGTTATGTGCAATGGTTTGTATGAGTGGACACGGTCTTATTGAGATCTTGGTGTGAACCATTGGTTCAGTGACGATTTACTCACACTTCTGGTTCAGTCGAAATTGAGGTGTGACAACTTGGTATCAGAGCTCTTAGGCTTTGTCCAACAGACCATATTTACACTTAACCGAGTCGATGAACTGAGATAGGAAGAACTAAAAGCATTAATAAAAAAAGCACATTTAGGTGGTGGTGGCGGTGGTTGGTGGCTGGTGGTGGTGGCGATGGTAGGTGGCGATGGGTGGTGATTGAGGATGGTGGTGGTGGTGGTGGTGGTGGGTAGTGGTGGCGACGGGTGGTGGCAGTGTGGTGGTGGTGGTGGTGGTGGCGGCAGTGGGTGGTGGAGGGTGGTGGCGGTGGTGAGTAGTGGTTGGTGGCTGGTGGGTTGTGGTGGTGGTAGTGGTAGTTGGTGGTAGTAGTGGTGTGGGGTGATTTTTACTCCAAAATTGTGCTCTGAAGTCGAAAAGCATCTATTTGATGCTCCAAAAAATTAGATTCTAAAGCTCATTTGGAGCCGGTTCACTCAAGGATTCATGGATTCTCCAAAAGTCTGAACCGGGTTACCAAACAGGCTTCTACTCCATTTATGCTCCAAAAATTAGAATCCAACTTCTGGAGTGTTACCAAACACCCCCTAAAGGCGCTCTGAAACTTGCTTTCAGTGCCACGCGTCAATCAAGTGCAAGTCTAACATCACGTTTATTAAATGTAGCGGGAACGATTCGAATCCTGATCCGACGTTTCAAATGCAAGAGCAATTAAACCGAGCGATCCCAAGTCCCAACCCAATTGGCCTGACTACAAAGATGACTGATTCACACGCACTATTTATGTGCGATCTATGCAAACCTACGAATCAATCAAGCAATACTAAACTACACCTATCAATTTGAACAAGGTGACTCATTTGTCACAAGCCGACTAGCAATGAAGTATAAGAACCGACCTACATGGCACCGAATACTTTGTTTATAAGGTTTTCAAACTTCAACCTAAAAGGTAAAAGGTCTGGGGAGGGTAGATAAACACCTTGGTGAATTTTCTCTTTTACTCAATTGAATCTTGCATATCCAAAAGAGTAAGAAGCAACTGTTATATACATAAAGTACATACACCAATCAAAAGACAACACCTGACAACTTGAAGAGGGCGACTCGGAGGGGACGACACTTGGCAATCAGTCGCTCCTAGAACACACGTCCTCAGTGGTTCAACGTAATCAACAGCATGTCCGATCATGGACTGAACATCTCGCATAACCAATGACATGTATGACTAACCACAAACCAAGTTAAGGGCAAATCTGACTTTGTCTACTTTATATCGCCTACTTCATATCAACTTCCTATAAATAGGAGGCAAATATCATAGGTGGGGGATTACGTAGTTTGGCTATTTGCCAACTCTTTCTATAACCCTTACTATTACTTCAGAGCTCGTATTCCTAGATACCAAGTTCCACACCTGCTTACACCCCGGAATTCAAACTTAGGCATTGGAATCGTCCTCGGGTCCAATACCCGACATCCTTTGTCATACTTTCTCTGTCTACTGCAGGTACACTCTACCTTGAAGGAAGTGTTCATAAATTCCAACTGCCACAAGCCCCCCATTGGAAAGGATAAGCATCATTCAAGATGACTATGACAATGGGCTTAAGTTGCACTAATTGGATGGATTGGGCTGATCTGGATGGCCGGCATAGATTCCAACCCACCCAAGCTCTGTATTAATCAGTCAAAATCGGGATTGGGCTCGAATGATTCCCATTGGATGGACGCAACGAATCCAATTTTGATCACCAAAACCATTGTATTGAAGGTCCCAGTTAATGCCGTTGGTACAAGCATAGATGCCTCTGAAAAAGATCCTCTATAGTGAGGCCACCCTTATAGTGAGGATCCCACCCACTCAAAGTGGATCGGCATACATCCCAATATGCTTTAACTGCCTTGGGATACATTTCGATCCACTTTGAGTGGATGAGATCCTAACTATACTCACTACAAAGGTGGCCTCACTACAGAGGATCCCAATCACCATATCTTGGGACCGTATCCAACCTTCATCTTGCGCAACATGCACCTACCTCATTCCCTAATGCCATGGGCTTATCGGATCAACCCAGATCAAGGTGGATCCTCCCCAAAAGAACCCTAGACTTTGCTTCCCATGCATGAAACTACCGATGCTTATCCGAGACAAGTCCTTCAACCATGTGAGGAGCAGAGTAAAACATCTGTATCACAATTTCATATCAAGGAAGAAATGGAACTTGTGGCAAAGTAAATCCCCAAGTAGATCCATACGCGTTGGTTATTCTCAACAGTGTACAAACACCCATGGAGTTGATTGTAGCAACAGCAGAAGTTCGACGGCATCACAGTTACCTCTATATAAGAGCCTACAAAGTAGTAATTAAAAGAGTACAAAACTATCTCCAACTCATATATATATATATATATATATATATTAAAGAAAAATAGAATAAACCCTACTCTTCCTTCTTCTTCTTCACAACTTCCTCCAATCTCTGAATCTCCTTGTAGTAATTACATAAGCGGTATACACACCTACACCAGAATAAAGACACCTTCTAACATAAATATCACATAAATATAAAATTAACACAAGTGAGAATGTAAGATAAGCTCAATGCATTCAACAAATACCAATAAAGGAAGCATCCAGCTGCACAAAGAATAACATTCCTTTGAGACTTGTATATCTGCACGACACAACCACAGCAGAATCATAAGGTAACTATTTTTAGGGGAAAGGGGGTCTGAAAATGATCCATATATTTTGCAGTTAAAAGTGAATTAGAAGAAGGAAACACTCCACTACTCAAGCCAACAACTCGTTAGTAAACGACATAATATCTCCAACCAATCAACCCCTTAACAGCTAATATGGTGACCACATCTTAGGTGTGAGGTTCTCTAAGAAAGATCAAACTAAATAACAATAGCAATATTACCATAGAACATCGAATCTATGGCACTGGGAAATGCACTCGGATATAATTGAATCAAGAAGAATAATAATACCATAAATAAAATCACACAGAGACAAAACAAGGCTTAATGACGCAGCAGCCAACCAACCTAGATTCCACATTAGGAATCAAAGATGGCTGCTCCACAGGCCCAGATCTGAACTATTTTCCTGATAAATCAGGGTTGAAAAGGCTTGCTAATTTGTTGATTCCAGTACCCTACATTGAGAGAAGAAAGAAGAGGAGATAGGGCTGTTGTCAGACTATGATCAGTACCCATGAACAGTAACTGAAGGAAAGGAGAAGAGAGGAGATCGTGGGGGAGAGTCCAACTCTCCTTTCCAACTAAAAAATTCTTTCATTCAATCATAATCAACTCCCCGCGGGGGGAGTCCAACTCTCTTTTCCAACTAAAAAAAATTCTTTCATTCAATCATAATCAACTCCCTGCGGGGGGCGGCGGGGGTGGGGGGAGAACTTCCTAAACTTATAAGGAAGTTCCCTAGATAACTTAAAACAACTTAAAAGCAATTCTAAAAAGATCCCACAAGAAGGATGGACCCCACAATTGATAGACCTCTATTTAATATAATTGTAAAACAAGATAATTTCCCAACAAATAGCTAATGGACCCCACTATTTATACTAACTAGTAATTAAAATACTAATTTCGTATTCAGAACTGGGCTTTAAAAAAGGCTCACTACATCAACAAACCCAAAAATTAAGAACCAACCTAAACCAATATTAAATTCTGATTCAAATAACAGTGCCTGCATTACTTAATGACGTGATTTGGCAAACTCATCTATGTTCACGGATGAGATGAGACAATGATGCAGTCCAAGGACCAGTCAGTAGTGGATCAGCCCAAGGATGTGTCAACATGGGCCCAACCCACACTGTTCACGTGAACCCTGTTCACGCGGTACTGTTCACGTGAACAGTACCAACAGCATTAATTAGTATTGTAAGGCAGGAGAATACACATATCGATTCTCTCTCCCTCTAATCCATTCTCTCCATCTTCACTCCTCTCTTTTTTTCTACTTTATCACATGGTATCAAAGCACCTGATCTGATTTTCCGTTTTGAGAGTCGTCTAAGTCAATCGTTCTGGTGTGCAACCAGCATTGCTGCTCTCTGCTGCATATTCCTTTTCGTATTGTACCTGCCACTACTGCAAATCTGTTGCTGAATTCTACTACTACTGTTGTCTCTTATTCAATGGCTGAATACTGCCTTCATCTAGATGAGGAAAGGATCTACTCTATTCTCATCAGATCTGATCTATTCTAGATCTGATCTGCTTCTGATGTACTGCTATTGATCTGCTACTGTCGACATGCTTCTGATCTGACCAGAAGTTATTATATTATCATGATGTGCTACTGATCTACTATCTGTTACATTGCTACTGTTGATCTGTTCTAACAATCAGATCTGATATGTTGTTACTATTCTCGATCTGCTTAGGTGTTATTATCACAAGTTACTACTCGACCTGCAGGAGTGGTCTACTGATCTGCTACTACAGATCTGAGCCACTATTTACTATTTTTTTGCTACTGGTTATATTCAGTTGTTCTCAGTACTGATCTGATCAGCTTCAATGCTACTGCTGCTGGCTCATCCTCTACTGTTCTCAATAATGATCTGATCAGATCTGTTCTGATCTGATCAGATCTGTACTAATCTGATCTGCTCCTGCCTTGTTGCTGTCAACCTGATTTGCTGCTAGTACCTATTGATCTGATCTGCTGCCAATCCCCATCGATCTGACCTGATCTACTGCAAGTACCTATCAATCAGATCTGGTTTTCTATTGATCTGATTTGTCCAGCAATCTGATCTGCTACTGATTGATCCACTGCCTATGTTACTGATCCATTACTGGCTATCTGCTGCCCGCAATACTGATCTGATCTCCTATTTTTATTAGATCTCGATCTCCTGCTGCAGAAACTGCTCTGCTGCTACAGTTAAAATTGATCAAATCTGATCAGAATCTAATACTGAAACTGCTCTATTATTGCTGTCAAGATTGATCAGATCTGATCAGAGTTGATCTGATCTAATCTACCACTGCTCCTGCTGATCTGCTCCACTGCTGCTGTGTACAATTTCAGCCATCGATACTAAGTTCTGATCTATTGATGTTATATCTTTATTATATTATCATCATATGCTGCTGATCTGCTCTGTTGCTGTTCAACCTATTCAGATCTAATCTGATTTGCATCCTGGTTTCCTAGTACCACAAGGATCCTATTTATTAGTTGTTATCACTGAATCTGTTACTGTCATACTGCTTCTGAATCAAGGAATTCTACCTTAACTAGGATTCTTAATATTTACCATTGGACCGTGCCCAAACTTTGACGACTTATCCTAGTTGTCATTAATTACTTGTCAGCCAATTTTTGTCTACATCTGCTAATTGGATCTTGACTTTTCAATTAATGTCAAAAATCCACTTGCATCAGTACCTTATTCCTAGTCACACTAGGACTTCTCCACATCTCTTAATCCGACCGTTAAATGGTTTTGAAATTTGGATATCTTGTTCCTATAATCTATGTCCTACAGTTTGGGTTACATCTGACCGTTAGATCTGTTGCTATTGTGAGTTTTATATTCCGGTTTGGTGGAGCATATGATCATGATTATTCTACTAGTTGAGATATCATCTCTCATTATTTGAAGACCCCTGGTTATTTGTCCACATGGAATGTTCTATGTGAGGGGGAGGAGTATATATCTGCTCAATAACTTCATGGTTACTCTGGTGTTTACTGATCTGTTATGTCATACTTCTTTGCTGATCTCTACTATTGCTGTCCCTCATTCTCGATGAACAGTGGATAGAACAGCAGAGCGGATGAAGAGTCCTGCTTTGCTACTATCGACACTAATCTGATTTTATTTGATCTACTCCTCTCTACCGCAAGTTGCTCTAGTGTTTGACGATCAACATGTTGTTGCTGCTACTTTGATATTGTTGGAGCCTACTACCCTTCTTTGCTCGTGTTGGAGTCTACTACCATTTATTATGTTCATATTGAAATCTACTATCAGATGCACATGATGCAACCTCCACTACCAATTGCACGTGATGCAACCTCCACTACCAATTGCACGTGATGCAACCTCCACTACCAATTGCACGTGATGCTACCTCTACTACCAGTTGCACATTATACCACCGCTACTATCAGTTGCACATTATACCACCGCTACTATCAGTTGCACATGATGTAACCTCTACTACCAGTTGCTCATAATGCAACCTCTTCTATCAGTTCGTATTTTTTCATGTTGAGTCTTACCTGATGTTGTCTGGTTCATGTTTCCTAGTTACTTGATGATGAATTATTTGGTCTCTAGCAACCTAATACTCCTACTTGGTTCACAATGACCTATACTGCGTTGCTAACTACTACTGCTGCTGCTGCTACTGCTACTGTTATTACTTACTTTACTTGGGAAGAACCCATGCTGATTACTGTTCATGAGTTGGCATTGCTACCAGATTTCTCTCTGTGCCCCTGGCATCTCCAGCTATATATTGAAGATCGGTGTTAGGGTTCATATCTGTTCCAAGCTGGACATGGGAAACTTATATGTTCCAGGTTGAGGGGGGAAGTTAACTATATATCTATAAGGAGAATGGATCCATTCACCAAGGTCCATTCCTAATGCTGATCCAAGGAGAATAGCGCTAACCCCATCTCGGGATTAGTGCTGTCCAACTGTCAAGCTGGATGGCTTTTGGTCTCTATAGTTTATCTTGACTTAGCCCTTATCTTATCTTATCTTTATTTCATTATATGTAATTAGGAGTCTGGAGTTGTTGTGTAACTAGGATTTATGGTTTGTCTAGAATTCCTTGTCATGTTAACACATGGAATTCATATCTATTTATTTGAGTATCTATAAATAGTATTGTAAGGGAGGAGAATACACATCGAATCTCTCACTCTTCTCCATTCTCTCCAACTTCTTTCTTTCTTTCTATTTTGTCACACGAATCAAACAGGTTTCCACTCTCCAAAAATAGGTGACACAAATAGATCCACAAACTGGCCTGACGACCTTTGGAGATTGACATGCTCTAACATCATTAATACTCCGTGTTTAGGCTCAGTTTGAATTGTAGGGGTTCAAAAATCCGGGAACTACACTATTTTGTATTGGATAAGGTAGGGTCGTAGGGTTACCTGTGCTGCTATGCATCATGGGAATTCATCCAATGAATTATGCTTCAATTCCCACATTCAATAGGAATCTAGATCTCAACCTAAAACAATAGGCTTTGATTTATATTGAGATGCTAGAATCAGTTGCTCTCAAAAGAGAACAAAACAAAAGTTGGTTTCATGGGAATCTAATCCGCCAGCTGGACTATCACTATCAAATTACATGCAAAACTTTACCACCTCTTGGATGTTTGTACTCCCATGTCCAAACTGAGTGATACAAGCAGGTATATTTTGGGAAAATTTTACACACCACCCCTGAAGTTTACCATACTGGCAACCACCCCCCATTATCATCGTTAATGATACTGCACCCCACACTGTTAAAATGACTAACGGAAAATATAAAATGACAATTTTATCCTCCAATTATTAAGACGACCATCGTCCTTTTTAAACATATCTTTTCTTTCCTTCCAATGGTTGAACACAAGCTTTTCTTCTCCGGCGATTCTATGGTCCTCTCCGGCTGCACTCTTCCTCAGCGGTTCTCCACACAAGCGCCTCTCTTCTCTGGCAACCTGCTTTCCTCTCTTCTCAGTAGGTACCTTCATGTCTTCCTCACAGGGGCTGTTATGAGCTGAGATAAGCTCGTCGAGGTACTGCTCTTGACGCACGAGCCATCCTTCATAGAAACTCTCGAAGCACAATGTCATTGTTGTTGCTGCTACTCCCAGCCATGCTTCATATAACTTTGAAAATCAAGCATTGATTTGTACAGTTGAGAACCATGGGGACCGACATTCAGATTCCGATACAATTGGTAAAACATAAGACAAGTTCTTATAATCTCATTTTGGTGTTATATTTCCAACAGGGTAAACTAGTTGGCATTGGCAGGAACTAAAGGTGGTTAATTTTCCACTATTGCTCTGAATCCCTTAGTGTATAATCTCAGAAAATGATCTTACGAAATGTCCGAAGAACCCATTATAGCTCATGGGCCAACAAGATCTCTTCTCTAGTAAACCAAAGGCAAAGTAGAAGGCCTACTTCAGTTCTATATGAACCTCATAAATCAGGGGATAGGATTACTTAATATATACTCAGAGTTTTGGGCAGCACAAAACTTGCCACTGAAGAAAGCAAGCAAGCACATGGTGCAATCCAGAAAACATAGCTTCCACTAAGACGTCGTGCTAATGACGTCTCACATCCACAAGTACTCTTAAGTGCATCAGTATTGAAGAAGCATGTTGTGTCTTCCATGAAATGGTTCTCAGAGATGTGATCTCAACAAGCAGTATAATCACCTCATACCGATACCACTTAACAACAGATGCAATTCAATTGTTTGAAAGATTGTTTGAGAGGGATGTGGGATCATGGAATTGTTGATTTTTGGCCTCGCCCGGATCTTTTTGGGTGAGAAAGCCGCCATCTGATTCCTTCTCATACTCAATTCCTTGTCAATCTCCAATTTAGAGAACCTAAAATTGGAAAGCCTTCCAGGATCCAAGGGTCTCTCCTTATATAAAGCTAAGTTGCGCTCTCTCTCCTTTTTCTCTCAGATCTGCAAACAATCATTCAATCCCCATCTAAAGTTTCCATATTTCGTTTTCTTTGTATCAACTATCATGATTTCGATATTCAGTCCTTTTGACGCCACCGTAGCGGAGTCATTGGGTCTCTCAGTGGGTTCTTCTCTTGCTTTTTCTCCAACTGAATATGATGATCAAAGGATCACTACGATGGAAGTGAGGCTGCGCTAAACACGCACTCTTTTTTGGTTCCTGCTCCGACTAACTGTCCATGTCTTCAACTTCAAAGCCCTTAAAGCTTATCGAGAAGAAGCAGAGGGGGAAAGGGGGTAGACATAGGGATGGTGGTTGTATCGGTGAAGCCGGGAGAGAGGGAGTTGCAGTGTAACACCCCAACGTCCGCACAACCGTCAAGATATTGTCCTCTTTGGCCCATGGGCCTCGAGGCTTTAAAAAGCATCTTGACATGTTGGGGAGGCTAAGGGTTATCAACTAGCCCAATCTCTTCCCCCTAGCCAATGTGAGACTAAGTTTCTACACCCTTATCGATCTCCTAAACCACCTGGTACTTGTCATATCTTGGTGGGGACCCCTCAACGATCTCCCAGGATAATCTGTAATCGCCGCCCTCGAGTGTAACATTCTCCCCCCTTTGGGCACAGGATCCCCGTTGTGGCCCTACATGGTATCGAGGTCCACTCTGATTCCAATTGTAACGCTCCAACCTCCGCACAACCATCAAGCTATTGTCCTCTTTGGCCCATGGGCTTCGAGGCTTTAAAACACGTCCGGGGCATTACAATTGGAATCAAAGTGGACCCCGACACCATGTAGGGCCACAGCGAGGACGTTGTGCCCAAAGGGGGGGAGAATGTGACACCCGAGGACGACGAGTACCGACCATCCTGGGAGATCATTGAGGGGTCCCCACCAAAATACGGCAAGTACCAAGTGGTTCGGAAGATCGATAAAGGTGCACAAACTTGACCCCACATGGGCTAGGGAGAAGAGACTAGGCTAGTTGATAACCCTTAGCCTCCCCAACATGTCAAGACATGTTTTAAAGCCTTGAGGCCCATGGGCCAAAAAAGACAATAGCTTGACGGTTGGGTGGAGGTTAGGGCATTACAATTGGTATCAGAGCAGACCCCGACACCATGTAGAGCCACAAGGGGGAGAAAGAAACAAGCAAAGTGAAGAGAAAGTGAGTTTTGTTCCTCAATTTCGATCGAGGAAAACATATAGCTATTGATTTCTTGTAGAAATAATGGAATGACTTGTCTTACAATAAACAGAGGTCCTCTTATTTATAATGTCAGAATGAATACAAAGAAAGAAAGATGTAGTACAGATAGTACAATACAGGTAGTACAAAAGTACAATACAGGTAGTACAATGAATCTAGACAATAATATAATGAATCTAGACAATGAAAAAGAAACAAAGATAAATTAATCCACACGATGATTAATCCATGTGGACCATACGATCTCTTAACACTCCCCCTCAAATTGGGACGTGTATATCTGTCATGCACAACTTAGATAGAACTGAATGAAATTGTTTTCCAAGAAGCCCTTTAGTGAAAATATCTACTAGTTGATCGCCAGAGACGACATATGGAACACAGACTTGACCTCTTTCCAATTTTTCTTTGATAAAGTGGCGGTCCACTTCCACATGTTTGGTTCTATCATGCTGAACTGGGTTATGAACTATACTGATAGCAGCCTTATTGTCACAGAATAACCTCATAGTCGGGTAGAGTGGAAACATAAATCTTTGAGTAACCCTTTCAGCCATAATAGCTCACAAATTCCTTGTGCCAATGCTCTGTACACAACTTCTGCACTTGATCGAGCTACAACATGTTGCTTCTTGCTGCATCACGTGACAAGATTCCCTCCAATGAAGGTACAATATCTTGAAGTTGACCGTCTATCTAGATTTCATGCCCAGTCTACATCAGTATATGCATCAACTCTAAAATGACCTTTAGAGGAGAGTAGTATTCCCCTTCTAGGAGCAGACTTGAGATAATGCAATATGTGAAGAACGGCATCCATATGAGATGAGTACGGATCATGCATATATTGACTCACTAGGCTTACTGCAAATGCAATGTCGGGTCGGGTATGAGACAAATATATCAGTTTACCGACAAGACGTTGGTACTGCCCTTTATCAACCGGTGTACCAATCTTGCCCTCCAATTTTTCGTTTAGATCGATAGGGGTGTCACATGGCCTACACCCTAAGAAACCAGTTTCTGAGAGAAGGTCAAAGATATATTTTCTTTGAGACAAGTAAACACCTCTAGTGGAGCGAGCTACCTCAATACCAAGGAAATATCTCAACTTTCATAAATCTTTCACTTCAAACTCTTTCCATAAGAAGGACTTCAGATGTTTGGTTTCTGCATCATCACTGACAGTAATCACAATATCATCAACATAAACTATAAGAACGGTTATTTTTCCTTGTTAATGTTTAATAAATAGTGTGTGATCAGCGTTACTCTGTTTGTATCCAACGGAGGTCATTGCCCGGTGAAATCTCCCAAACCAAACCCTAGGTGATTGCTTAAGTCCATACAAGGATTTCTTCAGCTTGAAGACTTTCCCTTTGGTGGCAGATGAGTCAAATCCTGGAGGGACATCCATATATACTTCCTCAGCTAACTCCCCATGGAGGAAAGCATTCTTGACATCTAACTGCTTTAGATCCCAGTCAAAGTATATTGTACACGCTAAAATGACCCTAATAGTAGTCATTTTTTCCACTGGTACAAATGTCTCCTGATAATCAATCCCATAGGTCTGAGTGAAGTCGCGACCAACTAATCTGGCCTTGTACCTATCTATGGATCCATCCTATTTTTGCTTAATGGTGAAGACCCACTTGCACCCAACTGGTTTCTTTCCAGATGGAAGATCTACCAGATTTCAAGTCTCATTTTTCTTCAAGGCATCCATTTCCTTAATCATCGTTGTTTTCCATTTCGCATCTTTAACTGCATCCTACCAATGTTTAGGAATAGACACAAACAACAATGTGGAAACAAAGGCACGATATGAAGGAAAGAGTGAGTTATAAGAGACAAACTGAGACAGAAGATGTTGAGTACAAGACCTAGTACATTTCCTATGAGCAATGGGAACATCTAAATCAGACTCATGGGAAGAAGTTTTACTAGGCTGAAGAATCTCATTCTCTGGTTCCAAAGCCAACGAAGGGATGTGTGTAGGTGAGTTGGTGATGGTGGTTGGTACTTCCTTGAGTCTAGTCCGACAGCTGTAAACATGTGTATAGGATCGGCTTCAGTAGTGTGTTCAGGATCAGAAGTGGGTTCAGCCAAGGATTCTTCAAGGGGTGCAGCAGGGGAAGAATCTTCTGATGTATCTATGGTCTCCCCCTAAAGTGGAGGAGCCATAGGTTCAATCATAGGACCATCTTCCTATAACAAAGACTCCCGCTGAAGATGGGACGTGGGGTAGTAGGGAAGGTGTTCATAAAAGTGAATATCCATAGACACAAAGGTACGACGAGTAGGAGGATGATAACATTGATAACCCTTTTGAGTTGGACAATAACCCAAAAAAAGACATCGAAACCCCCGGGGTTCAAGTTTTCCAGGGGATCGATGGTTGCGCACGTAGCAGACGCAACCAAAGGCCTTTAGAGGTATGATATGGGTGGCATCATGAAGGAATGGGTCTAACGGGGAGTGATTGTCTAAAACAAGCATAGTTGTCAAGGCGACAAGGCGATCCAAGGCGTTTGAGGCCATTCTGGCAGGAGTATCAACACAACTTGTCTAGTGGACAATACCATGGTGTGAGGACAAAGATGGAAATCTTTAGAAGTCGCCACCTAGATTTAGGTCTAGGACCTTAGAAATGTGAAATCTCACCCCAAGGTAAGACTTCGATTGACTCATGACCCTTAGATTGGAATTCTGATCCATCACAGATTGGGTAAGCGTCAGGTTACGGTTATGGGAAGGGGTTAGGCACCCAAACCGCCCGATCGAAATCGGTCTCCTATACCTTTTCTATGCTAGACTCTATTTGTTAAGCCAAACCAAACCAAGTGGTTTGATATCATTGAACCGAATCTGTATCCATCAGATTGCCTATGTATTATGGAATTATTCTGAAAATCAGGTTCACCATCGTAGTTTAGGTGTGATTAAAGTTTATGGCTATGATTTATGCTTATGCATGATTAAGTTTATTTGTTCAAGTTGAAATTTATGCTTGAAAGGCTGAGAAAACCCTATGGGTTAGGATCTGGATAGTCCATGTGGACTGATAGATAGTCCTAGTGGATCTAAGGATAACCCTATTTGAGTTGAAATATGGATAACACATTCTGAGTTGAAATGTGGATAACCCTATGTGGGTCAAAATGTGGACAAATATCCTAATGGATCTATGGATAGTCTAAGTGGACTAAGGTTTGGATAGCCCTTTTTGGGTTGGAATATGGATAGATATCCTAGTGGATCTATGGATAGTTCGAGTAGACTAAGGTGTGGATAAATATCCTAGTGGATCTATGGATAGTCCGAGTGGACTAAGGTGTGGATAACCCTATTTGGGTTAAAATATGGGGGATATCCTCGTGGATCTATGGATAGTCCGAGTGGACTAAATTGTGGATCCGAATTTGGGTTTCTCCCAAATGGCCTACGTATCCTAGGGTTTGACCTAGGAATCAGAATCCGCGTAGTTCGGGACTCTGGGTTGAAATGGGAATGGATATCCTAGTGGATCTATGAATAGTCCGAGTGGACTAAGGTTTGGATCCGAATTTGGGTTTCTCCCAAATGGCCTACGTATCCTAGGGTTTGCCCTAGAAATCAGAATCCGCGTAGTTCGAACTGGATAACCCTATTTGGGTCAAAATGTGGGTACCTGTTCTAGGTTTGGGATTGAGAACCTATTCTAGGTTTAGGGTTTAGAACCTATTCTAGGTTTAGGGTTTATCGAGGGGCAAAATCGTCCTAAATTACCCTTGTCATCCTGGAATCTAATTTTGGAAGGTTTGACAAAGCATTTTTCTTTCTTCATTAAGGCTTTTATTATTCTCATTATGCCCTTCCCAAGAATGTGGGTGCCTAAATGCACGTCCCCACACCTAATATGTTTGCTAGATGTACAGATATGGCAGTTCGACTAAGGTGTTGCATAAATTAAATTATTGCCCAAAATAGAATATTCTATCTAAATATGGCATATAAAATATGCAAATAAGGCAAGGGCCTATATGGCATGATCTAATATGCTATCTAAGCATGGCAATTCATAATATGGCAATGGCAATGAGCATCCAAACATGGCAATGAGTATTTAAATATGGCAATGAACATCCAAATATGGCAATGAGCATCTAATATGGCCATGAGCATCTAATATGGCAATGAGCATCCAAATATGGCAATAACATCTAATATGGCAATGAGCATCTAATATGACAATGAGCATCCAAATATGACAATGAGCATCTAAATATGGCAATGAGTATCCAAATATGGCAATGAGCATCTAAATATGGCAATGAGCATCTAAATATGGCAAGAAAGCATGGCATCTCATGTTTTTCCAACAACGTATATTTCAATGTGTCAGATTGGATTCTCTAGATCTATGGTTGAGGTCTAATGTGAATTCCTTAATGCATCAAAATCAGATCTTG
The DNA here is from genome assembly GCA_028583415.1 of Protea cynaroides. NCBI lineage: Eukaryota > Viridiplantae > Streptophyta > Magnoliopsida > Proteales > Proteaceae > Protea > Protea cynaroides. The sequence continues at coordinate 73,878,160 of CM053273.1, forward strand.
GACCTAATGGTCGGATCTCATCAAAACATGATCATCATGATCAACGACTCAGAAATCATCCAAAATGGCCAATATCAACCGCTCAGATTCATCTAATTAACTCATGATGATCATCCAACGGTTTAAATCACACATGATGATAATCTAACCGTTTGGATTCTTCTAAATCATTCATAATCAATATCCAATGGTTTAGATTCAAACATCAACACATCTATGATCAATGGTCCATATTTGATCATCAAAATATCCAAAATCAATGGCCCAAAAATTTCACTTAAAATTCCAAGATCAAGGGCCAATAATTTTTATCAATGTCATCAAATGGTCATATCAAAATTCACATTGAAACATTGAGATCGATGGGAAGAATTTTATCACATGATCCAGATCAGATTTAATCATTCAATGGCACAGATTTAATATCATCTCATGATAAAAATTCAGAATTATCATCCAATGATTCATGTATAATATCATCTTAAATTCAAGATTGGATTCAATCTATTCCAGCTATAGACGGATCACTTTCATCAATTCTAAAGGATCATAACCATATCAAAATTCATGATCAATATTGAAATTAATAGGATCAAATTTGTTTAAACACTATACTAACATGATCAAGCATCTAATTTTATCAAACATCAATGCCTAATACAGCCATGATTGTCAAATTTTATCAAACATTATATCCAAGACAACAACAATCAAAGTTCAACTCATATATGACCGATCGGATGGTGCAGGTTTCAGCAAGGGTAATGGCAGCCAAATTTAATGAAATGGCTAGGATTTCATGGAGCTTGATCAGATGGTGAACTGGCCTGATAAGGATTTATCGGGTTTGAGTTGCATGCATGGGAGGAATGTGTTGTATTGGAGGGCTTTAGTGAGGATTAAAAGATGGCCACGGGTATGGTGATTTGGTTACATGGGAGGGATTTTAAAGGACGGGGTTATCATGGATTTGGGTAGTGTGAGATGTTGGAAGAGCAAGGAGAGTAATGGATTTGTAGGTGTGAAGGCAAGTGGAGGGTAGTTAAGTGAATGGTTTTATGGGGTTTGTAGCTGAGTGTGGTTTGGTATTTCAGCCAGGTGTTGGATGTTGAAGATGGTGAGCTTCTTGCAATGGTTCTGGTGAGGTGGAGGCTGGGGAATTCTCTATGTTGGGTTATGGATAGGCAGCAGATGGCGGTGGTTTGTGAGGTGCAGAAGATGATAATGTTGGCTAGTTGGACTAATGGCTATACAGATGGGTGATGGTGGGGTCGGATTAGGTGGTTAGTGGGACAAGTGGTGATGAACAGCAGGGAGCATGGCTGGGTTTGCATATTAGTGCAGAAAGATTATTTGAAAAGAAATTACAGAGGTTGGGTCCTTACCTCCCCATCTCTTGACCTGCTTCCGATCTTGCTTCTTCCTCTCTTCTTTTCTTTGCTTCCTCCGGTTTGCTTTGCTTCTCGAATCACTCCTCAATCTCTCTCCACCGATCTCTATTATTCGGTCCCTCTCCTTCTCATTTTTTTTTTGTTTTTTTTCTTCTTTCTACCTCCTCCTTCTTCTTCTCGGTTTTCCTTCCTTTCTGTTTTTTTTTCTTTTGTTTTTTTCTTCCACTCCACCCCCCTCTCTCACTTCTCGATCTCCTTTTCTGATTTTTTTTTTTTGTTTTTTTCTTCTCCTCTCCACCTCCTCCTTGTTCTCGGTCTTCTCCCTTCTTTTCTCTTTTTTTCTTTTTTTATTCTTCTCTCACCGCCCTCCTCCTCCTCTCACTTTCTCGATTCTCCTTTTCTTCTCTCAAATCTTCTCGATCTCTCTCTCTCCCTTTGATTTTTCGGATCTCCTCTCTCTCTTCCCGATCTTCCTTTTATTTTCTTTATTTTCTTCCTTTTTCTCTCCACCGCCCTCCTCTCTTTCTCCTTTCGGTCTCTCTCTTCCCTCTCCCAAATCTTCTCGATCTTCTCCTTTTTTATTTTCTTTTTATTTTCTTCCTTTTCTCTCCACCGCCCTCCTCTCTTTCTCCTTTCGGTCTCTCTCTCTCTTCTCTCAAATCTTCTCGATCTCTCTCTCCCTTTGATTTTTTGGATCTCCTCTCTCTCTTCCCGATCTTCCTTTTATTTTCTTCCTTTTCTCTCCACCGCCCTCCTCTCTTTCTCCATTCGGTCTCTCTCTTCCCTCTCTCAAATCTTCTCAATCTTTTCCTTTTTCGTTGAACCGAATCTTCCACTCATATGCAATATCATAAAAATCTTGCACATGAGTTAAACGGACTTGGTCCAGACTGGTCTGACTTGAGTTGATTGGGCTGGACTGACTTGAACTGAGCTGGGTTGACTGGGTTGGGTCAAGACTAGCTTGGGTTGATCTGAGTTAACTGGATTGACTGAAATTAACTGGGTTCTCTCTCTCTATCATTTCATGGGCTACTTCCGCTGTCATTCCGTACGGAATTTTCCGATAGCCTTTACTCCACATTTTCTGTGTTCACTTTGTAGAACATTAAAAATGAGGAATATTGGAGCTTGAATCAACTCATTTGGAAATAAAATAGCCAACCTATGAATTTTTGAAGTTTAAGCAGGCCAATTATCGATAATTTGACTGACCATCTGCATGAGATCCTTCGGAGGCTTCTACCGGAAATATTTTACGTCCACTTTGTAGAGTACTAAAAATGGAACATAATGAGACTGAAATCAATTGATTTGGATATGGGATGATCAAAATATGAATTTTTTGAATATTAAATGACCATTTCCATATGTAATTTTGCATGGGACCCTCCGGAGACTTCTACCCGAGATTTTCCACGTCCACTTTGTAGGACATCACAAATGAAAAACAATGGCTTTGGAATCGTCTGAATCCGATGTAGAACGGAAAAGATATGAAGCTTTGAAGTTCTAACGATAACTTTGCATGCAAGCTTGCATGGGACCCACTGGTGACTTTTACCCGGGATTTCTTACGTCCACTTTGTAGAACATCATGAATGAAGAATAATGGTCTTGGAATCATCTGAATCCGATGTTGGATGATCAAGATATGATGATTTGAAATTCAAACAATCCGACTTAGGATAATTTGCATGAAGGCCCCTGGGATTATTATTATTTATAATAATTTCAGAAACCTCCCTTATATGTGTCATTCGACTAAAATGGTCATATCTTCTTCATTTGATATCAAAATTGAGCAATTCTGATCTCATTTCGAAGATAATTCTATGACCTATGCATCCATGCAGATAATAGCTCATGACCCTGCTGTGGGGATCAATGGAGAATCATAAATCTTTGGGTTAAAGGTCGAAAACCTGCCATATTGGTTCAGTTATGCCGAGGGTGGCAAAAATGGGGTGCTTACACATGGTCACCGAGATATTGTTGAAATTCCCCCTCAAGATACTCCCGGCCATTGTCACTTCGGAGAATTTAGAGTGTAGCCCCAAATTAAGTTTGAACCATCTTATAGAAGAGACGGAAACAGGAAAACACGTCCCTCTTATGATGCATTAGGTAGACCCAGGTAGTACGGGAATAACAGTCAATAAAAGTGACAAACCACCTATGACCAGAAATAGAGTTAGTACGAGCAGGCCCCCAAACATCAGAGTGAACCAAATGAAAAGAGTACTACTTCATTTAAAAGGACTATACGAAGACCGAGTTTGCTTAGCCAGAATACAAGCTTCGCAAAAAAACTCGTCCCGTTTACATTTATTAGTTAAAGAGGGAAAAAGATTTGACAAAATTGTAAAAGATGGATGCTTGAGGCGCTGGAGCCATTGTTGCAGATCAGAGGATGCCGAATAAAGGTGATGGACGGGTTCTGGAGCCGAAACTATGTGGGAAAAACCTTTCTCAAGCAAGTACAAACCACCCGACAGCCTACCACATCCAATCATCTTCTCGGTTTCCAAATCCTTAAACAAACAATAAGAAGGAAAAAAGGTGACTTTGCAGTTTAAACTCGAAGTAATTTGACTAATAGACATGAGATTAACAGCGAAATTTAGAACATGAAGAACGGACTGCAAAGTCAACGAAGGAGTGCATAGAATGGAACCTTTCCCTGATACAGAAGATAAGGTCCCATCAGCAATACGGACCGTGTTAGTTTCAGAAGCAAGAAAAAATTGAGGTCACCAGTCATGTGGTCAATGGGGCCGGAGTCAAGAATCCAAGGATTAGAGACCATTGAGGCACTGAAACACATACCTGAGTGAGCAAAATGAGAACCTGGAAGGGATGCAGATGCAGTAGTAGACGGCGATCCTGAGGTTGCCGCAGATGGTTGAAGCAGACGACTGATAGCCTGTACGATATTGTCACTGTCTGAAGTAGCAGAAGGAGGTCCAGATGAATGAGCTTCAGCCTGATGAGCCTGAGGACCCTTAAAGGACTTAGATCATGCTGATTTTTATCCATCCTTCTGGCTTCGAAATCGACAAGCTTACCATGGAGTTTCCAACAAGTATCTTTGGTGTGCCATGGTTTTCTACAATGTAAGCACATTACAGGTTCTTTGGATGCAGTAAATACCTAGTGAGGTGCAAAAGAAGTCTGGAGAGCAGATCGAGCAGTTGGAGCAGATAAGAGCATAGTGGTACGCCGTTGATCCTCAAGTTATACCATGGCATAGGCTTGTTCCAGGGATGGGAAGGGATCCTTGCTGAGAATCTGAGAGCGAATGGGATCTAGTTCTACATTTAGACCTGCTAAGAAAGTGTATACCCTGTATTGTTCTTCACGTTTTTTATACAAAGTTGCATCAACATCACATTTGGCATGAAAACCATCATAAAAATACAAAGCCTGATAATGACTGCGTAGCTGAGTGTAGTATTGCGACACAGTGAGTTCTTGCTGGGAAGTGGTATTAATTTTCTTCTGGATTGCATATATTAATGCATAGTTCCCTACCTGGGAGTATGTGTCTTTGGCAATTTTCCAAATTTGGGCAGCCATGTCCAACAGTAGGTATCCCTTTGCTATGTCAGGTTGCATAGAGTTGAGAAAGTATTGCATGACTAACGAATTCTTAGCATGCCATTTGTCCTTTGCAGCATCGGCTGTGGGTAGAGTTTTCTTACCGGTAAGATAGTCGGATAACCCCCGTGCTGTAATGGAGAGCTATAAGGCTCGAGACCACATCAGATAATTTCCACCGTCCAGTTTGCTGGTATTAGTAGGAATGGTGAAATTCTCTATCTTAAAAGATTCTATCCCTGCAAAGGTAACCTCAGAAGACATAGTGAATGTAAAGATTGGAGAAAGAAATGCCAGGTAGGCCGTGTATCAATCTTTGGGGAAGCAAAGATCACGAAGAAAGCAACTTGATCTTCAAAGGGTTATAGAAGACTCGACCCCGTAAGTAAACTACCTTCTTGCACTTGCAGCTAAGTAAGGGGAAGCTAGGTAAAGAGAGAACTCAATCTAGTCTGCTCTACGAGCATCCTATCCTCTCATTCTAGCTACCTTCTCAAACTTACAGCCAGGTGGAGGCGCTGGACGTGATCTCTGTGATTAAAAATCCCATAAACAAGGGATACACGGCAACTGAGAAGAGAGAACTTAAAAAAAAATTTCCTTAGATCATGGTATGATCAAGAGGACAATGGTTTCCAGTAGGGTGTAGGGGTATTCCGGTAGGTTTAGAGGATTCCCGCGAGTGGCGATAGGTGGCGGCAGCCGCTAGTGGCAGCGATAGGTGGCAGCAGCGGTAGGGAGGAATGGAGAAAAAAAAAAAGAAAAAAAAAAGGAGAGAACTAGCCTTGCTCTGATACCACGTAGAAAGAATGGAATGACTTATCTTACAATAGACAGAGGTCCTCTTATTTATAATGTGAGAATGAATACAAAGAAAGAAAGAGGTAGTATAGGTAGTACAATGAGGGTAGTACAGGTAGTATAATGAATCTAGACAATGAAAAAGAAATAAAGATAAATTAATCCACACGATGGTTAATCCATGTGGACCATACGATCTCTCAACACTTCTGTTATGTTTTAAAGGGTAAAAGGGTAACGTTACAATTGTCTAAGGGTATTCTTGATATTAAAAACTTATATGCGAAGAGACGTCATCATCTAATAAACCTATCCTAATGGACAGGGTCAGTATGACACTTACCTACCAAATAAGGGGAGGTTCATATCATTAACGATGATGATGGGGAGTGATTGCCTTTATGGTAAACCTCAAGGGAGGTGCGTGAACTTTTCCCTTATATTTCTGTTCTAAGTTTATTTTGTAGGGAAATTTTCACGCACCTCCTTTGTCCTTTGCCTTTAAAGCACCCAACCCCCAAGTTCACAGTTAGTTACAATCGCACATCACTCTGTTAACTTAACTAACGAAAATTGTAAAATGACCCATTTGCCCTCCTAGGGTGAACAAACGTGATTTAACTCAAAATTTTCATTTTGAGTTACCTTTTATCTAGGAATCTCTTCTTCCTCTCCTTGACGAACTCCTATCTTGTTTCCAATCTATCACTCCTTTCACCCACTTCAACGAATGTGCTTTCTCCTCTTCCTACTGCTTTCACATTCTTCCTTCTTCGAATTCCATCCAAAGAGAGTTTCTTGATTCCGATTGCTAAGTTAAAACCGAAAGCAAGATCATGGAAAATATTAAAAAACTAAGAATTAATCAAAAAAACCCAAAAATCCTCTCCATAAATTGTTTCTTCACGCCTCAGCCCGATGAATCAAACTACCTTTCCTTTCCTGAATTAAGAACTTTTCTCCTTCAAAGTTTTTCAGATTTCCAATATTCGATTCAATGGCTTCTGGGTTTGGTTTCAAACGATCGGACACCACTGCTGATAGCATGCCCATGGCCATGAGGCAATCTCGATATCATATGAAGAAATGCATCGCTACGTATGTGATATTGAATTTCCTATGAACTCATTCTCTTTTTGTTGTACCATTTTAGTTCATGAGAAGCTCTACTTTTCAAATTTTGAAATTTGAATGAAAATAGGTTTACCTCAAGGGAAACGAGGTTGATGAAGCTCCACCATTTAATGGATGAACTCAGTAAATCAATCAAAGACAAGCTTGAAAGAGACAAGGTCATGGAGGGCCTGCTCGGCTTCATTCTGTGTTCCACAAGGTCATGCGATTTTTAACTTCTGCAAATTTTCACTTCCTAATGAACAGCTTGATCGCAGATTGGAATTGATGGAGCCAAAGATGAAAACAATAACTAGACGAGTTCGTTGCCAGAAATAATAGAGAAGTCTCTTTCTTCTTCAATCTTCACTCCTTTCTTTTGCTTCACTCTTCTCTTCGGCTTCTTTGTTTTTTTTTTTTTTTTTTTACTTCTCCTTCCTCGTTCTATCTTCTCCTTTTTCTCTGTTTCTTCTTCTGCGTTCCTCTGCTTTTGCGCTCCTGATGACATCCCAAACCCCCCTACTCTTTCCATTGCCTCCACTCTCTCTCTCTCTCTCTCTCTCTCTCTCTCTCTCTCTCTTACCTTCTAAAAAACACCGGAGAAGCTGAGAAGGAAAAAGAAGACAGAGATTGAGGGTAGTTATGGCATCAAAATATTTTAGAGGCCACATCATTGACTAACAACCTTGTCATAATGGACAAGATCTGTATGATACATACTTAACGATTAAGGGGAGGTTTGTGTAATTAACTGTGGGCTGAGTCTCTAATGAAGTAAGGTGGTATTAGTTTCTAATTTTTGGGTTTTAGCTTCAAAAATTTCTTTTACAATGGACTATGTTTAGTCTATAAATAAATCACGTAAATGAACTTTTGAAGCAATGGAATTTGTCAAGACCTGAAGAGATCACCCCTATATTTCTGTTCTGCTAAAATTCAGCATCAGATCCCTCACACAATCGCTTTATCAGCCCTTATGCTTCCTTGCAAAGGCCTTAGCAGGGATATAGTCATAGGAGTACCTACAACAACAACAGAATGATAGAATTTTGCAGTGGTTGATAGGTTCTGGAGCTCATTTTATAGCCATGCCGGGGCTAGATAACCAAACCAGACCAGACCAGGCAGTCACTACCAGTCCAGCTCTGTCAAAAACTATACCTTTTGGGATGAGAACTGGTGGAAACAAGCAATTTCAAGTGCCTCTTATTGTGTCTGATTCTTCGATCTGTTGAGCAAACCAACTGAACTACACCAAACCACAAACTGGCTCTCTCAGGGGTTTGAAAGCTGTGTGGTTTCAAAATCATGGCCAATGCCATATAAGAAGCCTTCCAATCTAATCCATAACACATTACCCATTTATTCCTGTAGCATAGGATAATGATATGACATGGTACATCCCTCCCGAAAGAAAATGATCATTAACATGGCATATAAAAGGTTGTATGCAATCGAAATTTTAGGTTCATAAACAACAGCAACAAAAGCATATTAGTACTTTGAGGTTAGCCAAAATTGTTCCAGCACTTCTCATGGTTTTTATCTTACTCATTATGAGGAAACATTGGATGTATCTGACAGTACACAAACTTCATGTTCCAATTTCAATGTTTAAAGCAATAACTACAAGCAATAACTATCAAAGTACCAGGATAATGTGAAAGAATATAAGCATTAGCACCAGTTCAATGAAGGCAACATAGGGATGTGTCATATGAAAATTAAGGTCATACGGAAGAGTGTACAACATGTAGAGGCAAGAAAATCAAGTTTGTATCACGTCCTCAATAGGGATGGATCAAACACATATTTCTTTAAGGCTTCCCTCAGAGGTCAGGTTTCCATTCCTCTTAATGTGACCGATTCACTGGTTTCTGAAAAAGACAAATCTACCCACCAACCCCCTATAGAGAGCTTAAACCTAGAATTATAAGAGAACTACATGGCCTAAATTTATCAAAACCAATGAAGGAGGTTCAATTTATTGAAGATCACAATGACAAGAATATAAGAGAACGAAAAAAGGGGAAGAATCTGATTTTGGGATTAAAAATTATTCTTTTATACTTCTATTCAGTCACAAGTAAGAATGTTGGATGCGAATACCACATAACCAGTATGGTTGCAACTTCCCCTCACTCGCGAGCCAGTAGGTTCCTATGCTACAGTTTACAACCCCCTCCAAAACAAAAGTTACTATGCAATCTATGCTACAGAAAATAAGTTGGCCAGATAGGAAACAACCTAATTATGTATTGGTATGAAATGAAAGAAGTAGGAAGCACATAAAAACATTATGTACTTTTTTTGCTAATGGGGAATCCACGATCCATCCCTTGGATGGACCGGACAACCCTGGGTCCATGTAGACCCCACCGTCCACATGTATCAGATCAGTTCAACGACCATGAGAACCATCAAAACTTGTGTGGATGGCCCCAAGAGGTGAAGAAGAGTCGAACTCAGGACCTCTCCTTCCTGAGGCATGGTCCCTTGCCAACTGAGCTACCCCTTGGGGTTCATTGTGTACTCCCAATGAGCTTCTTCTGCAAGTTAGGAACTTAGATTCCTTTTGCTTCAAGTGCATATGAAATTCAACAGTCGACTTTTCAGTAGTCCTGAATTGTTATCTGGTTATACAACATCATTGAAATTTAATTGCTTATGATCGGTTTCAGCATTCATAAGCTGCACTTATAACATCAGAAAATCGCCAATGCCTAATAGACTAGCCAAGCCCATCGGCCAGCCCTTTGGAGACCACACTCTATTAGCTTGCAAAGTGGCCTCACAGATAAAGGACCAGCTGAATCGAAACGCTTTAGGTTTCAGTGATTAACACAAAACTGTATTTTTTACGTCAAAGGTAAGCAATATAATTCTTATCGATGACTTTCAGATCGAACATCATGCAAATATTCCCAAATATTAAAAGCAGAAAGAAAAAGAGAATCAAATTGACTTACAGCTTTCTCGTATCGGTCCCTCTCGGTGGCGGTGCAAGTCTCAGATGTGCACATCATCCGGTGCTCGTTCTTCCAATAGATGTCTGCAACGGATCACACCCAAAGCAACCGTATTAAGAGAAATAAAAGGAAGCTCTGCTGATTTCCTAACCCTAATTAGGAGACAAAGTCCAGGAGGGATAAGCAAAACGAACCTAAGAGCTGAAAAGCGGCGAAGGGAACGATGCCGATGGCAGGTTGGAGGATAAGCGAAACGAGGGAGACGATGCGAAATTTCAAGACATTGGGCGCTGGAAGGGTCAGCAGAAGTGCTACTGCTGCTTCAGCTGCCACCACGTAGGTTAATATGATCCACTGTAACGCCATTCTCTCTCTCTCTCGCTTTCTCTCTCTCTCTGAGACGACCAAAATCAAACTTTCTTCCGCTTCTCTTCCTTGACTGTTTGTGGCACGTCACTGCCTCGCCCTTGCAGTTTGGTTTTTTTGCAGTTTGGTTCTAATCATGTAAATCGATAACTAAAAATTCAAATTCGATTTGAATATATAACCTTCGAATCCATATAATACGGATTCGATATAAACTCAGATGCGAATTCAAATGGATGAGGTGAGGGAGCAGATGCGGATTCAGATTTCACTAAAAAAAACTTATATAATTAGTTCTAATCCGTGTGTGTATATATATATATATAGACATATATGTTATGTTCATTTCGTGGAAGAATAGAACGTGTAAATTTTACCCAAGAAAAGTAATTAATCATTATGTTCATTTCCTACGAGAAGGGAACGTGTATATATAAATATATTATATATTTTATTAATAAAATATATTCATTTTCCATGGGAAAGGTGATGGGACGTAGAGTGAGTCGAGTAAAATGGAGTAAGTGGGGTGTGGGATAATGGAGACGAAGGGACTTGGGACAAGCTGGAGGGTGCTTACCTGGAACAAAGCCACACATTGGCCTTGGTCTATCCCATTAAGTGTGACTTTCTTAAACGTATCTATGTCTGATGGAGGCAAGCATGGTGAATAATTTCTTGAGCCACGGGATGGTTGCGAAGGCCAGCATCTGTGTCGAAGACTTTCCATCTGGGGACAAAATGGACTGGCTCTGAAGAGGGGGTCAAACTTGCAAGAGTGGACCCATTGGCCGTGAGAGGACTCTGGCTGGTAGCAAAAGCAGGAGTAGATGCTGGAGGAGATGAAATGGCGGGGCCTTTTCCTTTGGAGGGAGCATCAACCGGAACTGCAGAGGAGTATGACTGTACTAGTATGGATCCGGTAGATATATGAGGAAGAGTCGAGGGGGCTAGGGGCACTTGACCCCTTGAAATTGGCTGGAAGGTAGTCACCATCATTGAATCTGTGGGGATAGACAGAGAAGCAAATGGAAAAATAGTGGAAGAGGAAACTGCTGCAACACTTGTTGTAGCTAGTGTGGTGCCAAGTGATGGAAAATTACTAGAAGGGGCCACACTGGCCATCGAACTTGTATCTATAACCCCAGAAGGAGCAACCTGAATGCTCGGGGCACTGACTGTAGAAGATCTGAGGGAGGCACTACTCGAAAGGGTAGGAGGAGCGAAATTAACGATTGATTCCAGAGGAGGGATTGTCTGCAAAGGTGGAGGCCCTACGGGGATCCGCTGAAGATTGTCTTGAGGAGTGTCATTGGGGTAGATCATCCTTAGACCATCGGGAGTAATCTTCCTCCTCTTCGAGCGACACAATGTCTCCGTGACCGTGACTTGATCATCATCCTCTACAAAATGGGAAAAACTCAATTACTTAGAGATACAATCATGAGAATCTAAGGAAAAAGGAACCTAGAAAGATAATTTGATGCTTAAAAGAACTTACCATCCTCAAGAATATCGATAATGGGGGGAACAACAGGTTCCTCCATCAAAACTGGGGGGTCAAAAGCTGTCAAAAAGGATGGCTCGACCCCTGGTTCTGGTTCAAGGGAAGGATCAATCTGTTACACCCCAATTCTGGTTTAACCAGATTAGTATGATGAACAGCCAATAAACCAATGGTTCAACTAGGATCTCGTAATGGTCGTACCCACCATACCAAATCACACACACATTCCACGGTAATAATCAGAGATAATAAACAAATAAGCGGAAGTCTTACAGATAATGAACTGAGTATCTAACAATGATAATAAATAATTAATCCGATTATCTCTAAAACTCAAGACATAAAAGTAAATAATCCATTACATGTTCCATTGATCAAATATAACTAAACTAATAAAAAATGCATTAATTGCACTCGCATGATGAATCATGCGCATCTTCAACAGCTTTTACGTCCATGGCGGCAACGTGTCCATACGTCGACGCATTCATATATTCTTCAACAGTAGGACATGCATCATCAACTAAAAATACTTGACATCAAAAGGGTGAACACACATCATGGCTTAGTGAGTAAACAAAACAATGCTACAAACATATGCATGCATTCAATTTATATCTTTAGTCTGGTTTTTAAGTTTGTAATGTGCTATAGAAAGGTTTGGTGGCCCCCACACCTCTATACACGAGTATGTGAATCTGTCCAATGGATCAAACACCATTGTCATCCCACATGCACCCACCATGGAATAGAGATAGAGTTAAAGTGTCTGGATCAAACACCGCCAATACTTCCCCTAATGCCCTACCCATACCAACAGGTAAGCCCCTATTGGCGAGGGCTTGCAAACTGGGCTCACAAATAACCAATCTTAATGGTAAATAGTGTATCTAAGGCCTCACCCTAGCATTCCTCAATATGTCCATAGAGATAGAGCTAAGGCCCCCCGGCAGAGTCAGAGACCACATGGTTCGAGACCACCTCCCCTGATGCCCTACGACATAATAGTTTTGCTAAGGTAATGGCGATACGACGATGTTAGTGGGCAAGACTTAAGTAGAGATAGAGCTAGAGTCTGGTAACGAGGTCAAAGACCACCATGCCATGTCCTCCCCTGATGCTCCACTCGCATCCAACACACCAACCACACATACACATTCACATGCCTATTCCTAGTATCATTATCATCATCATCATGTTATAAATAAACAGAATTAAATATGCATGAACAGTAATAGCAGGAATGTTGGATGACATGTGAGATGCACATTACAAGCATACAAGCATAGAATCAATCATGGCATTGGACTGAATAAAAATAAACCGTTTGTTATTAACCAATTCGTTTAGGTCTTGTTCCCTTACTTGTTAGCAATACTCGATCTCCTTCTAAGTCTTGAAATTCTCTTTTAATCAACTTAACAACCTAAAAATTATATAAATTTAAGTTAGGGTTCATATGTGACATGTTATAGTAATCGAAAATCAAAATAGAACACTGATAGGTATCTGATTGGTCCTATGGTCTCATACTGTGTCGACCTTACTGTCTACGGTCGATACCCTACGATCGCATATGGTGCGACCATAGCTGCGACCATATGATTCCTGAATCTTCCCGAATGCCTATGGTCGATCCTCTGATCAGGCTGGTCAGGCTATGGTCGACCGTAGCTGTGACCTTGAGATTTTTGGTCATAGACTACATGCAATTCTAGTTGTTCCTGTGTCAATTCCTCTACTCTTCAATTGAGTTTAATTTAAGGTCATCCTATGGCCATCATTAGTAGTTTCTTATCAACCCTAATCATCAAACTCACTCCTCATGGTTCTCCTTGGGATTTTCTCAAGGAAATCACATAGATCATAATAGGTTGATATTGTCTATCTTCCGTAGAAGTCTTATTCCTTAAAGTTTACATCTCCAGAGATTAGGTTTATACCTTTGCCTGTGATAGAGAGCCAATCTCTTCTCAGCAAAATCCTCTCCTTAGCTTTTTCTTCTTCTCCTTCTCTTCCTTTTATTTTCTTCTCTTTCTCTAGGGCTTACTAATGTTCTAAAAGAGTGAAAAATGGCTAAGGGACGTCCTTTATATAGAGAAAAACTCTCCATATAGAGTCCTCTTTCAATTAGGAAATAAATCCCTTAATTTAGGAAAGTTTTCAAAACTCGAAGTCTGATCTGGGGTCTCACGGTCGATGGCTACGATCGTAGAACCTGTCGATCGTAGGGTCGAAATCATCGACCGTGGGGTCCTGGATTTGTGATATTCATTCTTACCATATGGTTACCTACCCAGGTATGTGACCATATGTATACAATTTTTGGTGTTGAGTCAATTTTTATACCTGGTTTGTAATCCATCTTCACACGCTCGGTCCACTTGGTCCAAGAATGATGAGAAGACCTGACACAACACGGTTAAACTAAGTTAGTGGAGTGCAGGTCTTACACAATCTCTGTTTCATGGTTGAGGGGTAGAACAACATCCTTAGATGGTGGCGGGGATCTCTGTCGGGAGAGCAGGACCAATATTAGCAGCCTTCTCGAGGGCCTTTAACTTCTGGGCCACAGCGATGACTATCTCCTCCCTCTCTCTCTTCTGATGATGGAATAGATCCATCCCCATCAAGTCCTCCCACATGCTATCATCAAGTCCCTCCACTGCAAAAAAGAACAAAGAGAAAATATAAGGAATCAAAGCAGTGGACAAATGCACGAGACTAGGCAGTGTATCAGGGTTAGCAGTGGTCGAAATGATACTTACTCAGCCCATAAAGGTACAAGAATCTATTGTCGCTGAGGTCCTTGTACTGGACCACTCTTCCCCTTTCTCTCACCTTCTGAAGAGTCTCTGTTTCAAGTGGTGTCAAGAAAGGGTCGATCCTTACGGCTGAAGGGTCAATAAACTATCATTGGTTGCCAATGGAAAAGGAAGACATACCTAGAAGATTATGCCCTTGTTTCACCATGGCACCAAAGAATCTTTCCTTCCAATGGGGAACAGAGGAAGGGGTAAAATCAATCATGGCTGGGACATCGTCTAGAAATCTCCGAAAGAAATAGTAAGTCCCACTGGGCTCAGATTGGTGGTTTTGAGGGTTATTCCAAGGGATAGGTGCAATGTCAAACAAGTATTGAAAGAACCTCAAGGTGGGAGGCTCATGACAACGAAGGAAAAAGAAGATAAAAGAGTGAATGTGGGCCCAATAATTGGGTGAAAGTTGAGTTAGGGCAAGACCATAGTAACCTAAAATTTCATACACTAAGGGATGGCATGAAAACGGAAGCCAGAGAGGAACATGTTGTAGTTCACTACCATTCTATGAGAATACGGATGGCTGGTACGATCGTGCGGATTGGGGGTTATCAACTCGACAGAATCAGAGACAAGATAGGAAGCCCTAAGTTCTTGAATTTTGGCCTCGGTCATTGTGGATTTCAAGGCAGAAGTGACAAAATGGGGGCCTGCTTTACTAGGAGTATCAAAAGGGGGTCTATCGGGATTATCGGGGTTAGTTCCTGAACTACTTTCGCTCTGGATGGATCTCCTAAGGTCTGGCCGACTGAGAGTTGGCTCTGATGGGCGATGAGTAGTGGACTTATCTCGAGCCATAACCATTAGGGTTAGAATGCAAAAATCAAAAAAGAAAGGGACAGGGACTTACTTTGAATAAAAATACGTCACTGGAAACTCTTCATGAAGGAGAAGGAGCATCCCATAGCAAACATAGACGCACCAAGTAGAGAAGCTGAGGCGGGGAAATGGAGAAGAAGAACTATAGGCAGCAAAGTGTGAGGAAGAAGAAGAGAAGAGAAGGCGGGATTTTATAAGTTCGCAAAAGTGCAGGACCCATTAACAATCATGATGGATTTCGAGCGGCGTGACTGACAATTAAGCAACGGACGTGATGTCTTTTTAGGGAAGCGACACGTGGGTGATTGCGATGAACAGGAAAATGGTAGGATATGTGATACTATTAATGAAGTGATGGCTCGATCAATGCTGAACGTTACCATGCAAATTCAATTGATGATGGCTCAATTAGTTACGGAACGTTATGAGGAGAACATGCACATTCAAATCATCAATGAGTAGGAGAAAAGATAGCGAAAAGTTATCGAAACGCCTCAGGACTTAATGAGATATATACATGTGCAGGTAAGAAGCATTTTCCCCAAAAATGGTTGTCTCCTTGAGTCGAAGCGACACTGAGGAGGCAAAGGGGTTCTGTTGGGGGAAAATAAGTCCAGACTTGAATCAAACCGTTGATAAAGGATCAAAGATCCAAACCGGTGATAAGGGATCAGTAAAGGTGTTTTTAAGGCAGTACACATGGCACACATCTACACTAAGAGCGTACGGTTAAGGGAGAATCTGTTCTGACAACAATTGGGGGATGAGATCTAATTTAACCCCCCCCCCCCCTTTGAGTAAAAGAGCGGTGATAAGACAGGTTGAAAGGAGTAGCTGGATATTGATTGCTCTGTCATTAATGCTCATAAATGCCGACAACAACCATAATGCCACGTAGGCTGACTTGACCAGCCATGTCACCATATCATGGATCAAATCCTCAAAAAAGAAGATTTATGCTCGATAAGTGAGAAATGATGGCCACAGTTGTCAGAGGAAGCACCTGACATGGATATAAGGGGGTCAAAGAGGGTCGAATGGGGGTCGTAAACGGATGATAAGACATTTGGTGCCACCCTTGGGGGTTGTAGTTGTCTAATCCTAATCCTCCCAGTCTGACACACGATGGAGATGGTGGTAGGTGGAGGAAAGCTTGTCCAAGAAGCTTCATTGTGGTTCTATAAATATTGAAAGCTATCAATTGCAAAGGATCCTGAATTTTTACTCGAAAAACATCTATCCTAAGGTACTATTACTCTGCCAAAATTCCTTTTGAGATATCTTTTTTACCTACTGTTCATCTTTCTTACTAGGAAGAAGAAGGCTTAGTGGAACTCCCGTATCTTAGGGAACCCCCTCTTAAAGGAGCTCTAATATTTCACTAAGAGTTTTATTCTGTTTGTTTGTGGATCCTACTGACTTTGGCATCGGAGTGGTCCCGGGGTAAATCCCACCCACCTCACTGTCCTATGTGTGTTGCAGTTACGTAGCCTCATCTGGAGCACTAAGCGGAATCAATCGACAAGAACACCCTTACCGTCCTATAAGACCCGTACTAATTTGGATTTTAGCTTATGGCAGGTCTTCCTTAAGCCCTCTGAGGAATGCAAACCAAAGGTCAGAAAAACAAAGGCCATATAGTTCTCTATAAATGACCAGGTAGAAAATCCATCTAGATCGTTCCAACTGGTCAAACCACCTACCCCCAGATTAAAGGCCACATGCTGTGGGCCCTTGGGCCATGTGTAAAGGACACCTAGTAGGCCTAGTGTTGGATTTAGGTTATTTTGGAAGTGGGCCCATCTTGTGGACCGAGTGTAACCCATTAAATAATTTATTTAAATTATGTGGGACACGTTACCAACCTAAATAGTATGGGGGGGGGGGGGGTTTGTTGAGAGATTAAGAGCATTTAAATTGGTTAAATAATGGAAGGGAATAACAATAGCTTGACAAATGGAAACACCTAATTTACCCAGCTATTCAATCCCAGGATTGGTGGAAGGAAGCAATAAGCCATAGAGATTCAAACAACTTTCTATATGGATGCCACCTGTCCAGGTGGAAGGGAGGAAGAGTTATGCAAGGAGGGAGTGCTCTCTTCTTTCGTGCACACTTTGCTTCCAGGTGGCAGTAAGTGGGGCCCCTTCCCCCTTGAAAGCTGGAGATGTGCAAGGTAGGTGAGACCCCATCTCCATTGGTCTCTTCCTTGCTCGCACATAGTCCTGAGATTGAGAAAGAGAGGTGACACGCCTCCATTTTTGCCGTTGCTGCCCCCAAAAAAATTTCCCATCATTCCTTTGCTAAGTAGGTGTTAGCTCATCACCCATCTCCAGGTAAGTATGATTTCCACTGCATTGTTGTTTGAAGTTATGTATTGAGGATAATAAAGATTGATGGTGTATATATATATATATATATATAAGGATCCGATCTAATCTGAGTTGGTCCATACCAGGTTAAAGGATTCAAGGTTGGATTGACTTAATTTGTTTGCAACCAATAAAAAACAAATACATACAGAGAAAAAAAAAAGGGGAGCAACATTTTGGCCGACCTAGATTAGTTTGTCATTATTATTTGTTTTAGGTTGGGCTTGGGTTTATTTCACGGGGAAGAAGGGATTTTGCGTAGAAATTGGGATTGAGATGAGGAGTATATAGGGTATTTGGGCCATGAGCTTGGGGATATATGACCTAAAAAAGCCCTAAAAGTGGGAGGTCATTTGTAGAGATGGGTAAGAAGAGGGAAAAGAGAAGGAGGCTGCAGGTGTCTTGCCGGTGACTGATAGGAGAAGCGATAATGTGTTTGCCAATAGTATGAAGGTCCCAGAGACTCTAGGGTTTTCATTGCTTTAAACCCTAAAACCCCAATCCAATCTGATTCAGATCCTCTATAGTGAGGCCATTATGTAGTGAGGACCCCACCCACTCAAAGTGGATATACACATATCCTGATATACTCAAAGTGCATTGGGATACACACAGATCCACTTTGAGTGGATGGGATCCTCACTACAAGGGTGGCCTCACTACAAAGGATCCCAATCCAATCCACAATGAGATGATGGTTCCATTCGGTAACTAAGTTGAATGAAGGTGCTTTACCAGTCAAAGGTGAGTCTAGGGTTGTGTCCCTAACTAGTAGAATAGCAGTAGGTAAGGAGACGATTCCCCCTCAAGTTGTGACTCCGACAACTGGTAGGGAGATGATTTTGTAGTTTGAAACATTTTCTTGGGAATGCAAAGAAAGGGAAGTAGACCATGGCCCAAGGGGTATCTATGAGTTGACGATAGAGAAGGTTGCGTTTCAGGCTAACAAAGCAATGAGGACCACAATTTATAGGACATCTATTAGCACTGGTTTAAAACAAAGCACATCATTACCAATGCAAGTAACCTCTAACTTCAGAAAGGTGGTCATGGAAGAGGTAGGGATAGGACACAGAGACTATTTCAACTGGAGAAGGACCTGGTTTCAAGTTTGTGACTTACAGGGATCTGTCATTAATGGGTCAAGAGGCACAATAGGAAACTTTGAGGGAAGTGAGAAGGTTACATAATAGGAAACATCATTGGATGTATAAGGAAAAGGGGAAGGCTTTAGATGCAGAGCATCTATCAGATGGGGTGTCGACGGCCATGAATTTCAGCACTACCACTAGTAGTAGAAAAAACTATACGGTAGAGATAATTGCAAGGATTTTAACACCACCACCAGTAGTAGAAAGGGCTACTACAACATTTCCTGTTGGGTTTGGTGTCTTGTATTTTGTGGGGTCTACAATGTTACTAGGATTGTACTTGTATTAGAGTTTGGGTCTACTACATGAACGGGGGTAATTTAGTAATTGTGTGGGATTAGGATTTCTAGGTTTCCCTATAAATTGTCTCTATGTGGGAAAACCTAGGTGAGGATGATAGAGGAGATAAGCCTGTCAGGTGAAGATCTATAGATTTTTCTTGGGTATGAAGAAATCTCTCTTTCTCTGGTGTGGACATAGGCATCCCACGATGGGGTGTTGAACCACATTAAATCTTCATGTTTGCGGTCTCCCAATCCTAACAAGTGGTATCAGAGCTAAGGTTTCCGAAGAACGAGGGAGGTACGCATTATGGAGAAGAAGAAAAAAAAAAGAAAGGGTGGTCATGGTTTAGGGTTTCTACAGAAACCCTAGTACATTCTATGTGGAAAGTCAAAATGTGCTTTCTGCAGTGGGTCATAGCCGAGGGTAAGTCTCGGCCTTTGACCCCACGATGGGTGCCGCCAATGATGTCGATGTTGTTCAGGGCTGGTGGGTTTCACCGGTGGTAAAGCTTCTCTTTGGTTTTGAGTGTCGAACTAGGCATCAGAATGGTTTAGATCGTTGGACTTCTTGCGATGTGCCATTGTCGTAAGGCATGATCAATCACATGAGGGATCTGTCAATGTTTTTGGATATGCTACGGGAATCATATCTGAGGTAGGGTTCGGCAGTGCTCTCTACAAGCGGGTCAATTTTTCAGAACAGTGTAGTGCTACATGGTTCGGGAATAAACCTGCAACTACTGATAAAGTTCCCTGGGAATCTTGCCAGGCAGACACTGCCATTGTACGGGGTTGTAACGACTTTGATCGCCCTTCCTGATAATGGATCGGCAGTGACTATCGATGGTGATCAGGTTGGATCAACCTTTTACAGAGAGATGATGGTTGCAGTGCCGTCAATGTTGGCTGAAGAAGTTGTAGATGTTCAAACTCTACTTTGTGGTGTGAATGGAGGAGCCATGATCGACGGGTCATCTGAGGCCATTGCAGGGGAGCCTGCTTCGATTGTGGTGATGAATGCAATGATATCACATGTAGTTCAAGGATCGAAGACTGGTGTGATCTCAACGAATAGAGCATCAACTCTGTTATTGCATGAGGTGGACGTTTCCAGTAGGGGTCTAGTCGATGCTTCGGCAAGTGCAATGGTGGGTTGCTGACAGGTCGTGACTCAAGTGACGCTTAGGGAGGCGAGATCAGATGGGATGCCAATGCTAAGAAGCAAACCAGGTCAAGATGATGTATGTGAGAACGTACCTTGCAATCGTTATTGCATGTGATGATTGATTCTAACAGGGTTAGTCGAATGAGATCCAAAGTCGAAGGCAATGACATTGGTGTGTCGGTGCGACTAGGTCTAGTGGTGTCACCAGTCATTGCTACGAGGATAGAATGAAAAGATGGAGTCCCCATGAAGAAAAGATCAGGTATAGTGAATCCATTATCGGATGTTCAACCTTTGGTTCATGATGGTGGGAAGAGAGATTGGAGAGGGTCAGTCAGTCTCAAGAGGGCAAATCTGGGTCAGTTTCTTGGGTTTCCTAACAAGGAAACTATGCCAAATTTGGCGATGGTGGAGGATGGGTATTTTACACCATTGGTGGATTTAAAATTTGAGCACCATAGTGGTTATGGTAGTAGTTATGGCCTACCTTATGACTGGGAAGTTTTAAACAACCTGAGTAGGTGTTATGAAATACCATGGATTCACTACAAGGGATGGCAAGGGGACTACTACATTTTGGTGTTGGAAAAAATTGGGCCCAATCTTTGGGATGTTGGTTCTTCTAATGGTATGCCATCGAAGGGGTTCACCGGTGTTAATCAATGTGGCCAGGTGTTCTCATTTGTGCTAAGATTGCATGTGGGGAAGATCCTAACCTCGTTATCACATATGAGAGATGACAAAAGAGCAGAGCTTACTGTGGTAAGGATTTCATCGGTTCTGGGGCATCAACGAATGCAGTAGGGAGTCTTACAGACCGACGTATACAGCAGTGGGTTGTTTCCAATCATGTTGGACTGATTAGTTCGGTGATGGCTGAGAAGATGCCATCGGGAAAATACAGAGGTTAATCTTAGGTTGGGAAGATGATTCTTCTTATCATCGCATGTGCCAATAGGGATCATGGAGCCAAGAGTTGTAGAGTTCGACTCAGGTGTGTCAGTGATGGATTTCAGTGGCTTAATGGACCTGGTCGGATCAAGGAGGCTTTCCCTTGGATCTGACGACATGTTGGAATCCCAAGTTGGTACGTATCATGGTCAGTTGATGCTACATCGTGGGGTAAAGGAAGACTAACGGTGTAAGACCCGCACTCTACTAACCCGGTCCAACCGTAACGTGCCAGGTCTTTCCATTATTATCTACTCAAGTGGGCCAATCGTATAAAGGAACCATAAGCCTAGGTGAGTAAATCGACCCAAAAATAGTTAAATTTAGTTGTGTGGTCGATTACCTGAGGTTGTGTGGTCGACCACTCAATGAACAAAGTGAGACGAGTCAAAATAGGTCATGTAGTCAACAGATTTTATGACCACACAATCGATCGCACATTGTCAGATCAGACTCCGTGATTTGGAAACTTTTTAAATCAAATGAGATTTCTTTCCTAATTGTTGGAGAACTCTATATGGAGAGTTACTCTCAATATAGAGGATGTCCCTCTACCCTCTTTTACTCTTTTGGATCAATCTCAAACCCTAAACCTAAGAGAGAGAAATAGGAAGAGAAGGAGAAGAAGACTTGGAGAGGAAAACTTGGAGAAGGTTTACAGAGAAGGTTTCTAGTTCTCTATAGCAAACTCAAGGTATGGAATCTATCTCTATAGAGATAGATTACATATGATAGGAGTTTCCATTGTAAATTGAGATGTTGAACCAATGTAAATTTTGACTATGGGATTCCCTAAGCAAATCTGAAAGGAAAATCACAGAGAATAGGTTAGGGTAAATAGCTAAGTAAAACTATGATTTAATGGCCATAGAATGACTATAAGATGAACCCTATAGATGAGCCGAGAAATTGACTCAGGAAGAACTCGGATTGAAAGTGAAAATTTACCAGAAATTGTGTGATCACAGTTTTGGTCGCATGATACACGACCACATGGTCAACTATAGCAGAATTCATGTGGTCGCTGTTGTAGTCGCATGATACACGACCACAGGGTCGATCGCACAATCTGTGGTCGACATAAACATGAGACCACAGAATCGACCAGCCAACCAGTAAGGGCTTTGTTTCGATTTTCGACTACTGTAACTTGGTGCAATTAAACCCTAACTTAAATCCATAAATTTCTTAGGTTCCCAAGTTGTTCAAAGTGACTTCCAATGCTTAGAAGAAGGTCAAACATCATTTATAGGTGAGGGAACAAGACCTAAACTAATTGGATAATAACAAAACTATTTCTTATTTTATTTGTCCAATGCTATGATTGATGTCATGCTTGTATGATTATTTGTACATCTCACATGTCATCCAATACTTGTTATTTATTTGCTCATGCATATTTTTTTTATTCCCTTATGATATGATGATGATGCTAGGAATAGGCATGTGTTTGTGTATGTGGTCAATGTGTTGGGTGTGAGTGGAGCATCAGGGGAAGGACGTGATACTGTGGTTCATCCTGACCATCAGACTCAAACCCTATCTCTATTCCATTATTCTCATTGACATCGTTGTATTGCCATTACCTTAGCAGAACTAGTATGTTGTAGAGCATCAAGGGGAGGACGCGGTACTGTGGTTCATCCTGACCGCTAGACTCTAGCTCTCTCTATGGGCATATTATGGGATGCTGGGGTAAGGCATTGGATACAAATTGTGATGATATCGGGATTGATTAGTTACGAGCCCAGTTTATAAGCCCTCGCCAGCAGGGGCTTACATATTGGTATGGGTAGGGCATTTGGGGAAGTGTTGGCAGTGTGTGATTTGGACACTTTAGCTCTATCTCTATTCCATGGTGGGTGCATGTAGGACAGCAATGGTCTTTGATCCATTGGGCGGATTCACACACTCATGTATAGAGGTGCGGTGGCCACCAATCCTTTCTATAGTATAGTTACAAACTTAAACCAGACCAAAGACGAGTTTACAGAATCAACATCAATGAGTTATTCTTTAAAGTGGCCTACAGAATCCAAACTAAGTGGAGATTTGTTGGGTTCGGTGTCTTGTATTCTATGGGGTTCACACTATTACTGGGATTATAGTTGTATTAGGGTTTGGGTCTACTACATGTATGGGGGTAATTCAGGAATTGTGTAGGATTAGGGTTTCTAGGTTTCCCTATAAATTTTCTCTGTATGGGAAAACCTAGATGAGGTTGACAGAGGAGATAAGCCTGTCAAGTGGAGATTTGTAGATTTTTCTTGAGAATGAAAATATCTCTCTTTCTCTGGTGTAGACATAGACATCCCATGATGGGGTGTTGAACCACGTTAAATCTTCTTGTTTGCACTCTTCCAATCCTAACATATCCAACAACAGCAATGGATGGCGATGCAGTATCCGGTGGCAACGATGGTGATGTAACCCATGATGATGCCACCGCCATACTTGCAACACTTCATGCCTTACCATCACCAACAACAACTAAGTAGAGCTATCCACAAGTTATAGTGTGCTTTAAACAGTCTCCAAAGCTCCCGATTGTAGTTCTATTCTGATCCTTCTGAGGAAGATATAGAGCTCAAGAAAGAGAAGACATAGGGTTTTATTTCTGATGAAAATCAACACTCTGATGTGTTATGGGAGAGAACTGGACCCCTGCATCTTCGAATATCCTTTCTCCATCCAATTCATCCCAGTGCTGCAACAGATAAGTCATTTTTTGTTTCATATACTAATGCTATATATATATGGATTGATATTTCTTCCATGGAGCTTGCTTATGAATTTGTTGATTCTTTCTCAAATTTGATCTCTTTTTCACGAGCATTCTTTAAGCTTTTACCGAACCAATTTCATCTCAGCTTGAGTTTCTTTACTTAAATTCCTTTAGATCTAACCAAATAGATTTTATTTGGTTCGATCGGATATTGCTACGATTAGTTGTTTGTTTCTCTTAAACCCTTTGATTCCTTATTTCCAATATGGTTTGCTAAGTTTCTTAGACTTGCTACCATGGTTTTGTTTGATGCTTTCATGCAAATTCTTATAATTCATGGTTTCTTATGATTGATGATAATCTCCTGATCCTTGATTTGAAATTTGAACAGATTCCATGTAACTACTATTTTTGAATTTTTTTATTAACTTTGGTTTTCATTTATTTGAATATCCCTAGGCCAGATCCACCATCCATATGATTTATGCTTGTGCATGGGATGTTAAACCATCTTTATTGACTTGTATTTTTTTATAAGTTAGTTAGTCCATGCTTGTTAATCTCGTTGCATATTATATTTTTTTAGTCAATACTTACATATTAGAGGGTTTATGTCCATTACTTGTTAAATTCTTTCATGCAATCCATTTCGATTTTTCTGTCACTTGTTTGTGTGAGTATCCTTGGTGGCAACTAGCTGGATTCAAAGCAAGGATGTTGAGATTTCTGAGAATCAATCAGGTATTATCCTTTTATATTTTCATTGTGATTCCCATGCATATCTGATAGCCTATCATCTTTCATTTGGTTATATAAATTGTCTAGAATGGGGATGTGCTCATGAGCACATACATATTTTTGTACGAGGTTGGGGGAAATGTTAAATTTGTGAGGCTGGTCGGCCAAACACCTTTAGTTTAGGACGCAGGCTAGGGAGTATCGGATGCTCCCAATTCCCTCCAAATGTATCTACACTCGCAACTTTTGTAATTTTAAAGTCATAGCGTGTCACACCCCAATTCTGGTCTAACCAGAATGGTGTGATGAACCGCCAATAAACCAACGGTTCACCTAGGATTTCGCATAGGTCGTACCCACTATATCAAACCAACACACATATTCCACATTAATAATCAGAGGTAATAAACAAATAAGCGAAAGTCTTACAAATAATGAACTGAGAGTCTAACAGTGATAAATAAGTATTTAATCCAATTATCTCCAAACCACAAGACATAAAAATAAATAATCAATTACATGTCCGATGTTCAAATTATAACTAAACTTAAGCAAAAACACATTGGTTGCACTCGCATGATGAATCATGCGCATCTTCTTCAGCTTTTACAACCATCGTAGCAACTTGTCCATACGTTGATGTATTCATATATTCTTCAATGGTAGGACCTGCATCATCAACTAAAAATATTCGACATCGAAAGGGTGAGCAAATATCACGGCTCAGTGAGCAAACAAAACAATGAAACAAACATACGCATGCATTCAATTCATATCTTTGGTCTGGTTTATAAGTTTGCAATATGCTATAGAAAGGTTTGGTGGCCGCCGCACTTCTATACACGAGTGTGTGAATCCACCCAGTGGATCAAACACCATTGTCGTCCCACATGCACCCACCATGGAATAGAGATAGAGCTAAAGTGTCCGGATTAAACACCGCCAATACTTTCCCTGATGCCCTACCCATACCAACACGTAAGCCCCTATTGGTGTGGGCTTGCAAACTGGGCTCGCAACTAACCAATTCTAATGCCAAATATTGTATCCAAGGTCTCACCCCAGCATCCCTCAATACGTCCATAGAGATAGAGCTAAGGCCCCCTAGCAGAGTCAGAAACCACACGGTTTGAGACCACCTCCCCTGATGCCCTACGACGTAATAGTTCTACTTAGGTAATAGCGATACGACGATGTTAGTGGGCCAGACTTGAGTAGAGATAGAGCTAGAGTCTGATGATAAGGTCGAAGACCACCATGCCACGTCCTCCCCCTGATGCTCGACTCGCATCTAACACACCAACCACACACATACATTCACATGCATATTCCTAGCATCATCATCATCATCATGTTATAAATAAATAGAATTAAATATGCATGAACAATAATAGCAGGAATATTGGATGACATGTGAGATGCACATTACAAGCATACAAGCATAGAATTAATCATAGCATTGGACTCAATAAAAATAACAGTTTATTATTAACTAATTAGTTTAGGTTTTGTTCCCTCACCTGTTAGCAATTCTCGATGTCCTTCCAAGCCTTGAAATTCTCTTTGAATTGATTTAGCAACCTAAAAGTTATATGAATTTAAGTTAGGGCTCATATGTGACATGTTACAATAGTCGAAAATCGAAACAGAGCACTGATAGGTGCCTGATTGGTCCTATGGGCTCATGTTGTATCGACCTTTCTGTCTACGATCGATACCCTACGGTCGCATATGGTAGCTGCGACCATATGATTTCTGAAATCTTCCCGAATGCCTATGGTCGATCCTCTGGTCAGACTGGTCATGCTATGGTCGACTGTAGCTGTGACCTTGAGATTTCTGGTTACAGTCTACATGAAATTTGAGTTTTCCTAGGTCAATTCTTCTGTTCTTCAATGGGGTTTATTCTAAGATCATTCGATGGCCATCATTAGTAATTTCTTATCAACCCTAATCATCAAATTCACTCCTCATGGTTCTCCTTGGGATTTTCTCAAGGAAATCACATAGATCATAATAGGTTGATATTGCCTATCCTCTATAGAAGTCTTATACTTAGAGTTTACATCTCCAGAGATTCGTTTCATACATTTGTCTGTGATAGAGAGCCAATTTCTTCTCAGCAAACTCTTCTCCTTAGCTTTTTCTTCTTCTCCTTCTCTTCCTTCTCTTCCTTCTCTTTCTCTAGGGTTTACTAATGTTCTAAAAAAGTGAAAAAGGACTGAGGGACGTCCTTTATATAGAGAAAAGCTCTCCATATAGAGTCATCTTTCAATTAGGAAAGCAATCCCTTAGTTTATGAAAGTTTCCAAAACTCGGAGTCTGATCTGAGTTCTCATGGTCGATCATACGGTCGCATAAACCATCGACCGTAAGGTCAAAATCATCGATCGTGGGGTTCTGGATTTGATATTTTTGGCTCCCTTCCTTATGGTCAACCATACCTACCTAGGCATGCGACCTTATGTATGTTTTTAGTGTTTTTAACTCGATTCTCATGCCTAGTTTGTGATCTATCTTCACACGCTCGGTCCACTTGGTTCAGAAATGATGGGAAGACCTGGCACGACACGGTTAAAACAAGTTAGTAGAGTGCGGGTCTTACATAGCACACGGGTTATCCTGCCCCACGTTGTATGAGCGGCTAATAATTTTTTGAAATAATGTGAGACTCCAATGAGTCATTATTGGGAGAGACCCTTGACTCTTAGATTCACGAGTGGGCCCATCCCTAGGAAAGGCCTAGTTTTCTTTTTCAAATGTTTTCTTTTGTGATGTTTCTTTTTCAAACCTCATCCCCGGGTGGTTTATCTGCTTAACTAGTGGCAATAAAAACCCTCGTGTTTATAATTAACTTGAGTGAGCCATTTGCTTATGGCTTAGCATTGGACACTCACTTTAATCAGGTTAAACTACGTTGTTGGACTTGATTCCCATATATTTCTAGGATACATAGGTAGTTTGGGATATTGGTCCTAGATTCAATCCCGTTGCCTTCTTGGGCATTTCTTTTGTTCATGATTAAATTTGTAAATCTAATCGCAAACTACGCATGGACTTGATTCTTGGGAGACGCAATGTCTCAGATACATAGGAAAATTGGGGCATGTGTTCCCAAATTCGATCCAGAGATTGTGTCGGCCTTACTTGACTTCTTTCCACCCATCCTAAACTACGCGGGGACCTGATTCTTGAGAGATTTATTTGTCTCTAAGATACGGAAGCAATTTGGGCAAGTGTTCTCATAATTTGGTCAAAAGGAGAGGATTCATGAGGACACTTTTTTAACTGACCTTGATTGGGAGGCCATCTGTAGGATGGGGATGCGAGATGTGCAAGTCAGTGACGTGGAGAGAAATGCTATGGTGCGTCCCCGTACTAGAGTAGAGATAGCAGATGCGGAGGCTACAGCAGCAGCAGCAGCAGAGGTCCACGGGGGTGATGCTGAGGAGGATGATGATCCGATGTACATGGATGTGGACGCCATACTTCCTCCATCACCACTGCATTCCACTGGAGCTGGTCCTTCTCGGATTCCTTCCCACTCAGCTGGTCCTTCGCACCCACCACCAGATGACGTGATGGGGCTACTACGTGAGATTCGGGAGGCCCAACGTGCTATGGATCAGCGGGTGGCAGATCTAACAGCTAGTCTTTCGGTGACACAGACTCAGGTAGCCTGGCTTACGAGGGTATATGCCGAGGATTATGATCGAGATTGTGAGGCACTTCCTCCTCTAGCACCTCCAGCTCCATCATGCATTCATTTCTTTTTACTTGTACTACAAAGTAACCGTCCGGATTGTAGACCATACTCTTATTCGGATATATATTGTTTTTATTCTCATTCGATGTATACATGAAACTTGTTTCTCATCTTATATGTGCATTATTCTCTTTCTTAATTTTTGTCTCATACAACACAGGTGCTTATGGTGTGTTCTTATTACAGTTTTTAAGTTTATCCTAACTCAGTTCACAAACTTTTGTGGAAGTATGCAGGTTTAATAGACAGAGCCCGAAAGCTCTGATACCAAGTTATCACACCCCTATTCTGAACCAACCAGAATGGTGTGATGAACCGTCTATGATCCAATGGCTCAATCAGGATCTCGAATAGGCCGTGTCTATTTGTTTAAACCAGAAACAACCACAACCATAATCAGAGTAAATAAACAATAGCGGAAGTCATTAATATTAATGAACTGAGTATCTAACAGTAATAACATAATTAATAATTCAATTATCTCCAAATGACTAAGACATAAAATAAAATAAATTTATCAATTACATGATCCGATAATCCAACAAGTAAATCTAATAAAAAACACATGAGCTGCACTAGCACGACGAATCATGCGACTCCACCATAGCGTCCATGTCCATCACAGCAACATGCCCGTACATTGGTGCATTCATATAATCTTCTACAGTAAGACCTGCATCATCAACTAAAAATATTTGACATCGAAAGGGTGAGCACACATCATGGATCATTGAGCAAACAAAACAATGCAACAAACATATGCATATATTCAATTCATATCTTTGGTCTGATTCATAAGTTTGCAATGTACAATAGAAAGGATAGGTGGCCACCGCACCTCTATACATGAGTGTGTGAAGCCACCCAATGGATCAAACACCATTACCGTCCCACATGCACCCATCATGGAACAGAGATAGAGCTAAAGTGCCCGGATCACATACCGCATGACACTTCCCCTGATGCCCTACCCATACCAACACGTAAGCCCCTATTAGCGAGGGCTTACAAACTAGGCTCGCAACTAACCAGTCCTAATGTCAAACAGTGTATCCAAAGCCTCACCTCAGCATCCCTCAATACGTCCATAGAGATAGAGCTAAGGCACCCCGACAAAGTCAGAGACTACACGATCCGAGACCACCTCCCCTGATGCCCTACAATGTAATAGTTCTGCTAAGGTAATGGCGATACGACAATGTTAGTGGACAAGACTTGAGTAGAGATAGAGCTAGAGTCTAGTGACCAGGATGAACTGCAATGTCACGTCCTCCCCCTGATGCTCCACTAGCATCAAGCACACTAACCACACACATACATTCACATGCATATTCCTAGCATCATCATCATCATCATGTTATAAATAAACTGATTTAAATATGCATGAGCAGTAATAACAGAAATATATGATGACATGTGAAATGCACATTATAAGCATACAAGCATAGAATCCTTCATAGCATTGGACTCAATAAGTAAAATAGTTTATTATTAGCCAACTAATTTAGGTCTTGTTCCCTCACCTTTGGTCGATAGTAGTTCATCGTTCAAGCTTTGTAAATCACTTTTAGACCACTTGGAAACCTAACAAATTTATAGGTTTTAAATTAAAATTTTATTTCCAGTAATTCAGACTAACAGAAACTGAGTGGTCGCAAGTGTAGCAGCACCTGTGGTCTCAGTTTCTGCGACCACACCCTCCCTGGAAACTTTTCGAGGGTGTGTGGTCGGATATGTGTGTCTCGTGTGGTCGCATGACCACACATGTGATGGTCGACTTTTCACTCCCAACTCCATTCCTTCATGTTTGGATTTCTTGGCTTATCTTCATGATCCTTCCTATGATTATTTTATGACTTAAAATTAGTATTTTTACACAGTCCATCATCTACATAGATTCCTTCGATGGATCTCTTGGAATTTGTCCGTGGATTGATGATTGAGGTCTCACTTAAATCCCTATCTCCTTCATGATCTATTCTAGACATTCAATTGACATGGGGAATGTTTTCATACCTTAAACTTGTTGAAGATTCAATGTTTTCTCTGAATTTTCTCCTCTTAGTCTTCCTCTTCAATTCTCCTTCTCTTCCTCCTCTTCTCTTTCTCTCACTTTTAGCTTGATTTCTAAAAGGGTGAAAGAGGCTAAGGGACGTCCTATATATAGAGGAAAACCCTCTATATAAACCCTACTTAGATTAGGAAAAAAACCCCCCTTCAAATTAGGAAGGTTTCTTGATCATGATTTCTGACTGCGTTCGTGTGGTCGCATGTATGATCGCAGAACCTATCGACCACACAGTCAGAAACGTGCGACCACTCGACCCAAATTTCTGTGGTCGTTTTAATCTGTGGTGTGGTCAACCACACCTGTTTAGGTATGCGACCACACACTCATAATTGACTATTTTTGGGTTCAATTTCATACCTGGTCTTGTAGTTTCTTCACGCACTTGGTCCGCTTGGCCCGACCATGATAGGAAGACCTGATACAAGGTGGTAAGACCGGTTAGTTCGATACGAGTCTTCCAATATTAAAGCTAGCAAATTGAAGATTAAATCAATGGAGAAACTTCGATCAATAGGATTGCCACTACCTTCCACAGAGAAGTCCAAAGGCATGATCAGAGGCGACATCTGTGCCTCTGGCTAGACTAACTTACCCTGACCATCCATTCGGGAAACAGCCAGACGCAATACTGGACTCGAGACTGAGCCACCGGCATTGCCACCGGCCAGTCACAACAAGGTTTCGATATGTTATTGGACGCGATACTAGACTCAAGACTGAAAGACCAAGGTCCTGACTGGCAAATGATAGAAGGGCTCAGACTCCAGTCAATACTAGGCCTCTAGATCTACAACCGGCTAGAGCCAGAGAGCCCCATTTCTGACTCTTACAATGTAGGAAATCATATTTACAAAACCTCAGGTGAGGAATAGAACCCTAATTAATTTTTAGAGTGTTTCTGATATTGCGTATGTCTGTGTAACATGCTTGCTGTAAATAACATGTCATCCAATAACTATCACTTTTGCATGCATTGCTTATTTGTTGATTGTAAATGTATATTATTGATGTCTGGTGGGAAGTGGAGAAGGGGTCGAGGACCGCTAGATCCGACCTGCTAGGTAGACCTTGCCATGCATTGCCCCAATGTCCTAATTAGATGATAGTGTAGGGGGAAAGACAGACAAATTGGGACTTTTGCTGGGGTATTATGGGGGTGTTGATGTCATATAGGAATAGTTAGTGATAAAACTCATGTGTGTAACCCTGGCCAATAGGGGGTTAGGTACTGATATGTGATG
The DNA here is from genome assembly GCA_028583415.1 of Protea cynaroides. Lineage (NCBI taxonomy): Eukaryota > Viridiplantae > Streptophyta > Magnoliopsida > Proteales > Proteaceae > Protea > Protea cynaroides. The sequence goes on from CM053273.1 coordinate 73,910,009, forward strand.
GGGATGAGGGGAAGGGTCGACGGTGGTCGTTGGAGCAACACTGGTCGAGCTTCCGCCCTATCACCATTCGTAGTGGGAGATGCATAGCTTCACCAGGGCTATCGGTGCGGGCTGGTAAGTGTCCAATCTCTCCTGTGCATGGAGGTTATGGTTAGCTTCAGTGAGTGTGACCATGCCTTACCATAGCACTTAGCATGCATTACGCCAGACCCTTGTGTGTGCAATAATCTATCATGCATTGCTTCCTTGCTTGTCTGTTTCTTACGAGCTCAAGTTGGAGAGCTCACCATCACGATCACCCATTTTTTAGTTAACCTTGTTGGCACTCATAGGATAGATTAGGCAAGCATTCTAGATACTTTCACTTCAGCACCACCAGGAGAGCAGGCTATGGAAGTAGAGCAGAGTGATGTAGAACAAGTATGTGATGTGGACGTAACAGATTAGTAAAAGAACAAGACAACTCCCTCTTATCTTTATTTTAGTTATTATTTAATTACTCGTTTGGACCCAATATTATGGGATACGATTAAGAATGGTTTTGTTATGGTGTGAAGAACAAGAATAATAGTTGATCATATGTTATTTAATATTTATTTATCAATAGAGCTCAGTGTTACTTTCTTACTTCTTCTATGGTATTTACTCTGAATTATGCTTATGTGACATTTGGATTAGGCATGGTTGGAGGATGGTATACCTAGTGTAGTGATTCTGGGTTGGACCACGATTAAATGTCATGTCGGTTTGGTCATGTTCCAGACTTTTACATATTGTCAATTTGGGGTGTAAGAGATTTTCTTTTCTATAATTCTTCATTTCTCTTCAAATGCAAGTAGATGGCTGAGTTTCACTAGGATACAACTTCTTGATTATCACATGTGAGAGATAGGGGGCTGTTGTAACAGATTCCAGTTATATGTGAGGGGAGACGGTTCCTTGAGTGTTGTTGTTTTGGTGGTGGTGATGAAGAGTCCTTAACCCCCCCCCCCCCCTAAATTTTTGGTTCTTTTTATTTTCCTTTTCAAACTCAATTAACTATATTCTCAATCAAATCTGGTTTTCTTTCATTTGTTAATTCAAAACTAGTCACTCAATTAAATCTAGTTCACACTGTATTTGATGTGTTATCATTAAATTGAAATTCAAATGGTTTTATTTAAATCCACAAGATTAGCTACATGGATTTCTTAATCACCAAATCCAGTATGTGTTTTCCTAAATCTTCTTCTGAAATTCCAATTAGATTGTGTTATTCTTGATTTTGTGTATAATTCCAGCAGAATCATTTCATACAGTTTGTTATCATCATGGCCGAATCCGACTTTGGAAGCACTCTCCGGCAAGAATCCTGCCTAAAAATTCAATGAGGCTTACCCTGTGGGTCCCTTCATTATTTGGGCCAATTTCTTGGTATTCTATAGATAGATCCACAAAAGTTATAAAAATTATTTTTAAACATAAGCATACCAAATCTATTTCTCATTATGTAATCTATTTTTTATTGTATTTACCAAACAACTTCTTATTTTTTATCAAAAATGGTTTTCAAAAATACTTTTTGAAAAAATAGCAAAAATCAAAAACAAAAATGATACCAAACACAGCCTTAGACCTGATTGAAGCATAACCACATGATACAAATATTAATTAAGTGTAAACCATGTAATAGGTAACCGATGTGTGAAACGGAAGGAACCACTCTAACAACTTCAGAGTAGTATTGCTCACCATCAAACTTGAGGAGATTAGCTTGATTTATTTTACTATTTCTCACATGTATGGGTTGCCTGTGATTGTACTCTTACTTAATAACATGTCGTCCAATATCTGTTATATCTGCTATGTATTTGCAATATATTTATATCTTGTTTAGAAGCATGGTGGTGTATTATTTGGCATATGCTAGTATCCTGGTGAATCTGGACGACTGGAATGGGACAATCGTCTTAGTCCGTAAGCAAGGGTATTGTCTCTTGCATTAGTAATTGAACATGGTTAGGATGCTATAGGATTATAACATCACATGGCATGCAACCCCTACCAATAGGGGTTTAGGTATTGGCATAGGCTTATTATAAAAAAAATAAAAATAAAAAGGGACAGACTGTGTGTCTATGACTTTCCTTGAATGTTGCTCTGTGATGAGGCATAGGGATGAGTCAGATTTTAAGTGTTTATTACGATGGATTGGGAATGTTACCAAATGAAGGGTGGTTCCTCAGTGATTGGGCACGTACCCAATGAAGTATAGTTGAGGCTTAAGATCATACACCAGGATGAAGCCAATCTTGTGGGAATGCTGGCAGGTGCCTTGGGTGGCCTTGGTGACTTGTCTTCATTATTTAGGTAATGGTTCATATGCGGTCAACCAAGTATGAATCATTTACCTCACCCATGCTTGAGAGTTCTTGTTTGTGCTTAACATGTCTCGATACAACGCAAGTATGTTTCCACAGACTAGATCACTAATAATCTATTCATGTATTTGATTGCTTGTGTGTGTTGATTCTCTCATTGAGCGTGTGGTTTGCTCACCCTTTGTACATATATTTTTAGACTGTGTTGTTGGTGATTATATTACTACTGATTATGTTGATGTATCTAGTAAAGATGAAGATCTAGGACATGAAGTTCATGGATCTACATGCGAGTGTGATGACTGTCTCCACGATTGAAGATAGAGATTTATCTTAGTGTAGGCTAGCTTTACTTTTCCAGGCAAGATTGACCCATATTATCTAGGCATAGTTGCTATGTGTTATGATTTATTTGTGTCATGGTTTTTAGACTGTCTTGCCGGTGATTCTATTACTTCTGATTGTATTGTTGTATCTAGTGAAGATGAAGATTCAGGAGATGAAGTTCATGGAACTACATGCGAGTATGATGACTGTCTCTATGGTTGAGAGACAGAGATTTATCTTAGTCTAGGTTAGCTTTACTTTTTTGGGCCAGATTGACCCGTATTGTGTAAGCGTAGTTGCTTATGTGTTAGGATTTATTTATGTCATGGTTATTGCTTAGATAAAATTTATTATGTAACTATCATAGACATATTCAGCTTAATCTTAATATATAAGGCTTCTGCAATTTCCTTTATTACTCTATTTTTCTATTATAATTATGAATGTGAATGGAGGATTTGGTTTATGAAGAGCACAACAAACTTGGATATTAGGTATGGATTACTTGCTATGGTATGTAACACCCTGGCTCTGCCGGGTTGTTAAATTACTTACTTGTGTTTTGATTTAGACATGTTTGGGAGGTTAGAATGAAGTCCCGGACTGTAAAACACAAAATGGACAAAAATAGCAGTTCAGTCAAGCTTCTATGCATGTGCATTCGCTATCCTGCGTGCTGTTGATGTAAGACACGCACTCCACTAACTTAGTTTAACCGTGTCGTGCCAAGTCTTCCCATCATTCTTAGACCAAGTGGACCGATCGTTTGAAGATGGATTACAAACCAAGTATGAGAATCGAGTTAAAAACACTAAAAACATATCTATGGTCGAATACCTGGGTAGGTATGGTCGACCATAAGGAAGAAAACAAAAATCTCAAATCCAGAACCCACGGTCGATGATTTCGACCCTACGGTCGATGGGTTTTACGACCGTAGCCATCGACCGTGAAACCCCAGATCAGACTCCGAGTTTTTGAAACTTTCCTAAACTAAGGGATTTCGTTTCTAATTGAAAGAGGACTCTATATGGAGAGTTTTCCTCTATATAAAGGGCGTCCCTCAGCCCTTTTTCACTCTTCTAGAACATTAGTAAACCCTAGAGATAGAGAACGGAAGAGAAAGAAGAGAAGGAAAATAAGAAAAGGCTAAGGAGAGGATTTTTATGAGAAGAGATTGGCTTTCTATCACAGGCAAAGGTATGAACCTAATCTCTAAAGATGTTAATTCTATGGACTAAGGATTCTATGGAGGATTAGGGATGTCAACCTATCATGATCAATGTGATTCCTTGAGTAATTTCCAAGGATAGCCATGGGGGATGAGTTTGATGGTTAGGGTTGATTAGAAATTACTAATGATGGCCATAGGATGACCTTAGAATAAACCCAATTAAAGAACAGAGGAATTGACCCAGGAAGAACTCGAATTGCACGTAGTCTGTGACCAAAAATCTCAAGGTCGCAGCTACGGTCGACCATAGCATGACCAAGCATGACTAGGAGGATCGACCATAGGCATTCGGGAAGATTCGGGAATCATATGGTTGCAGCTACAGTGGCACCATATGCGACCATAGGGTATCGACCGTAGGCAGTAAGGTCGATACAGTATGAGACCATAGGACCAATCAGACACCTAACAGTGCTCTGTTACGATTTTTGACTACTGTAACATGTTACATATGAACCCTAACTTAAATTCATATAATTTTTAGGTTGTTAAATCAATTTAAAGATAATTTCAAGGCTTGGAAGGAGATCAAGTAATGGTAACAGGTGAAGGAACAAGACCTAAACTAATTGGATAATGATAAACTGTTTATTTTTATTGAGTCCAATGCCATGATTGATTTCTATGCTTGTATGCTTGTAATGTGCATCTCACATGTCATCTAATATTCCTGCTATTACTGTTTATGCATATTTAATTCTATTTATTTATAACATGATGATGATGATGATGCTAGGAATAGGCAGGTGAATGTATGTGTGTGGTTGGTGTGTTGGATGCCAGTGGAGCATCAGGGGGAGGATGTGGCATGGTGGTCTTTGACCTTGTCACCAGACTTTAGCTCTATCTCTACTCAAGTCTTGTCCACTAACATCGTCGTATCGTCATTACCTTAGCAGAACTATTGTATCGTAGGGCATCAGGGGAGGTGGTGTTGGACTATGTGGTCTCTGACTCTGTCGGGGGGCCTTATCTCTATCTCTATGGACATATTGAGGAATATTGGGGTGAGGCCTTGGATACACTGTTTGGCATTAGGATTAGTTAGTTGTGAGCCTAGTTTTCAAGCCCTCGCCAATAGGGGCTTACATGTTGGTATGGGTAGGCCATCAGGGGAAGTGTTGGCGGTGTTTGATCCAGACACTTTAGCTCTATCTCTATTCCATGGTGGATACATGTGGGACAGCAATGATGTTTGATCCATTGGCTGGATTCACACACTCTCGTATAGAGGTGCGGGGGGCTACCAAACCTTTCTAAAGCACATTGCAAACTTAAAAACCAGACCAAAGATATGAATTGAATGCATGCATATGTTTGTTGTATTATTTTATTTGTTCACTGAGCCATTATGTATGCTCATCCTTTCGACGTCGGACATTTTTAGTTGATGATGCAGATCCTACTGTTGCAGAATATATGAATGCGCCGACATATGAACACGTTTCCGCCATGGACGTAGAAGCTGTTGAAGATGCGCATGATTCATCATGCTAGTGCAACCAGTACACATTTGATTAGTTTAGCTATATTCGATTAATGGAACATGTAATGGATTATTTACTTTTATGTCTTGAATTTTGGAGATAATCGGATTAATGATTTATTATCATTGTTAGATACTCAGTTCATTATCTGTAAGACTTCCACTTATTTGTTTATTACCTCGGATTATTAATGTGGAATGTGTGTGTGGTCTGATATGGTGGGTACGACCTATACGAGATCCTGGTTAAACTGTTTGTTTATTGGTGGTTCATCACACCATTCCGGTTAGACCAGAATTTGGGTGTGATAACTTGGTATCAGAGCATCTCAGGTTCTACCCATTGACCTAACTACTTCCACATGAGTCATAAACAAAGTTAGGATAAAAATTAAAAGCTGTAATAAGAACACACCATAAACACCTGTGTTGTATGAGACGTAAACTAAGAAAGAGAATGATGCACATATGTAAATGGGAAACCAATTATATATATATATATATATATATATATATATATATATATCCAAATGGGAGTAAGACAAGATACATCCGAACAGAGTACGATCCACAAATCTGGACAGTTACTCTGTAAAATAAATGAGAAAAAGAAATGAATGATATCATGGAGCTAGGGGTGCTGGAGGAGGAGGTGCCTCATGATCTCTGTCATAGTCCTCAGCATATACTCTCGCAAGCCAGGCCACCTAAGTCTGAGTCTCTCGGAGACTAGCTGTCAGATCCGCTACCCATGCGGCAGAGTCTTTGGGCACCTAGAAGCTCTCCTACTCTCCAATCAGTCATGCACTGAGCCTCCCGAATCTCACGTAACTGCCGTTATCCGAGTAAGAGGATGTCTTATAGCATTCCTCTCATCATCACTGATCTGTATCTCTCTCATGCCCATCCTGCTGATTGCCTCCCTATCAAGGTCAGCTGAGAAGGTGTCCTCAAGGATCCTCTCATCCACTAGGTCCACCTGAAGACGAGCGAGTAGGGTGGAGATCAGCTGCCCATAGGGCAAGTTACCTCTCAATTCAGGCAACGTAGCTCTGTGCATAGTCCGAAGAATGATATATGGGAGGCAGACAGGCTACCTAGTACAAATACAGTACAGCAGGTACTGGGTCAGTTGTGAGACCATCTCGTAGTGTCCGCCCTGGGGAACAAGATTATGCAGACCCATGGCTCTGGACGCAGGTTGACTGCTTTCATCTCCCAGTGATCATCCCGAAGAATCTGGTTATCTATCTTTGCATGCACCTGTGTAGACAGAAACTATGGCTCCTTGGGTGCACAGTAAACCAACTGACCATCATTTGAGATGCCTAGGAGATCAGCCAACTCTTGACAGTTGAAAGAGATTGGAACCCCTTTCACCCAGTTGGTGATCCGAAGCACCCTACCCCTGTCAATATCTTCTAAGTCACCCTCTACATGTAGGTGATAGTAAAACTGCTTGACCAAGTCTGGGTGAGTGCAAGCCTCGTACAGAATCACTGGAAGCCAACCCATGTCACCAAACACCCTTTCCACATCAAACAGGGCTAAATGGGCTAAGTTAACACATCTACCCCCTTCTACCTTCTTTCGATTAAACCAAGAGTATTGTGTTTCTGCTTCCACGGATCAGAAGCGACGTGGGTTATGAACTCGAGGAACCTTAGTGTAAACCATGATAACTACAAGAGAAGAAAATAAGAAAAATAAGTTAGATAAATTTGAAAATTTGACAGCATAATGACGTAAAAATGGGAAAAAGCCTCACTTTTCACCCAAACATTTGGGTAGGAGGACTTACATAGGTCCCAAACCATCCTGCAAAGCTCATACAATAGGAAATTTTAACTAGGTATGTCGAATTTGAAGAAATTTTGACAATTGAGAAAAACCCCAAAATTTAGGTCAAAAATGGGAATTTCAAAATTTTTACCAAACCAATCGATGAAACTCAAATTTTCTTGAGAGCTTTCATCCGTTGGGTAGCCAATAGCAAAAGCCCCAATAAAAATCAAATTTTTACCATCAGAAAAATATTAATTAAAAGAAAACCCTACAAATGGCAAAAACCTAAGTATGAAAGCTTAAAAATAGAGAAAAGTAGAGAACATACCCCAAGGAATGGAATGGAGATCGTGGATCGATGGAAAAATCACCAAGTTCGTACGGTAGACACCGTAGCAACTCGGTGGTGGCGAGTTGAGTTGTGACCGTAGGGAAAGGAAAGGATAATGAGAGGGAAAAATCCCAAAACAGGTTTAAAAACCTGATTTTGAACCATACGATCGCACTAGTCGACCAAAGCCATCGACCATATGATCAACCATAGGGTCTTGGTAAGTTGCCAAGATTTCGAAGGTCGCACCTATGGTCGCACAACATGCGATCGGCCATCGACCGTATGACCGATTGTTGTACGCATTTTGATTTGTTCGAACTTTTGCGTATTGATTTTGCTCTTCTCTCGCTTTCCATTGTGAGACTAACCCAATACTACCATTCTATTTTGTCTCACATGTGTAGCTTTGCCAATAACATACCACCCAAGAGTTTAAATGGTTGGGCGCAGAGTAGCGAAGGAGACAAAATGTAATTTCATCTCCACCACCTATGGATACTAATGACAATAAAGGTCAACAAGGACAGGAAGGAGCTCAAAATGTTGCACCTCGAATGTTCACACCAACCCAACCCAACCACCTTACCCGCACCACCTACAGATTTGACTACTATGGTGATGAATTTGGTACAACAAATGCAGCATATACGATAAATGCAAACCAACATGCAAGTTGCTATGGGAATTGTTTTTCCAGTTGTAAACACAACATCTCTACCGCAGGACAAGCTAGTATTGTAGCTAGTGGTAGAAATACTGTACCCCAAGCACCGTAAACACCAGCAAGTACAAGGCCAAGTGCAAAACCTTGAAGCACCGCAAGGTGGGTATAACCAAGGTAACCATCCGTATCAACCACCTATGTGTGGGGCATATGCACAGTATTAGCTTGATCACTCTAGACTGATCGAGTGTTTCTTGAAGTTAAAACTGAAGGAATTCACAGGCAAGCCATCAGATCCATTGTGGCCAGCTCACTAGATCAATGAGATGGAAAGTGTAAGACCCGTGTCAATCTAACCCGGTCTTACCACCTTGAACCAGGTCTACCCATCATGGTCGAATCAAATGGACCAAGGGGCATGAAGGAGATCGAGATCCCGGTATGAAATCGACCCAAAAACACTTAATTCAAGGGGGAGGGTCGCACACCCAGCTAAGCGGGTCGGACCTCCCAAACCGGAAAAGATCGACCCTCGGTTTTTGAGGGAGGGTCGGACAGCTTAAGACCCTAGGGTCGACGGGATCATCGACCCTCCCATCGACCCTCGGTTTAGAAACAACCGAAATTAGGAAATTTCCTAATTTTCGGTTGGGATTCTTTCCAAATCTCAATGGGATTATTATAGGACATTCCTAGTCTATTTAAAGGACGTCCCTAAGCCACATTCACTTCTTTCACAACCCTAATTGAATTGAGAGAAAGAGAGAAGAAGGAAAAGAGGAAGAAAGGAGGCTAAGAAGAAGGCTTAGCAAAAAGGAGAAGAAATTACAGAGAAAAATAATCTTTACTAATTCCATGAGTTTCTACGGACCTTAGGTTAGATATGATTGAGTGTAGGATTTCGGAGAAACCCAAACCATCCATCCATGGTTAGGTTTTCATGGGAAACCATGGGAGGATGTACGAAAGCTATCTAGATGAATCATACATGGTTCTAGACCATGGAATGAATGTTGAGTGAACGTAGGAAGCAAGCCATAGGACCCCAAACACGAAGAATGGATTAAAAAGTGGAAATTGGACCGAGTGCACCAAGGGTCGCACCGAGGGTCGATAGACCCATCGACCCTAGCATCGACCCTAGCATCGACCCCTCGGTTGTGAATGGTTTTTAAATTCTGAATTAATTCTAATTAAATTCTATCGACTTTGTTAGGTTTGCTAGCAATATAGTACCGTTATAAAAGTGAATCGAAAGCTTGGAAAATATCTATTAGCAAGCTAAGGTGAGGAACCTTAACCCCAAACTAAATTGGTTAATAATAAACTGTTTTCTATTTCTTGAGTCCTATGCCATGTTTGATTATATGCGAATGTGTTTGTAATGTGCATACAAAGATGCCATCCAATATTTCTATTACTTGTTCATGCATATTTACTTTATGGTTTATAACATGATGATGATGTTGATGATAGGAATAGGCATGTGATTGTATGTGTGTGGTTGGTGTGCTTGATGCGAGAGAGTATCAGGGGAGGTGTGATGAGAACATCAATAAACGTTAACCTTTGGCGGGTCTCAACACTTTAGCTTTATCTCTAACTCAAGTCTTGTGCATTGACATCGTCGTATCGCCATTACCTTAGCAGAACTATTATGTTGTAGAGTATCGGGGAGGTGGTCTCGGTCCTTGTAGTCTCGACTCTACCGGGGGCCTTAGCTCTATCTCTATGGATGTTCCGAGGGATCTTTGGGGTGAGGCCTTGGATACACTTGTTTGGCATTAGGATTGGTTAGCGGCGAGTCCGGTTTGCAAGCCCTCGCTAACTGGGGCTTACGTGTTGGTATAGCATTATATAGCAATAAACGTTAACCTTTGTTGTATAATGTTATGGTAGGGTGGATGGGGACGACGATAAACGTTAACCTTCGGGCGGGCTTCCACACCCTGTGTATAAAGGCGGTATCAATAAACGTTAACCTTTGATCACCCAACCTTTCTATTGCACATTGCAAACTATAAACCAAGACCAAAGATATGAATTGACTTTTTGCATGCATATGTAATGTTGCATTGTTTTGGCTACTCACTGAGCCGTGTTGTGTGCTCACCCCTCGACGTCGAATATTTTTAGTTGATGATGCGAGATATCTTGTTGAAGATTATATGAACTCGTCGTCGTATGGAACCTGTAGCAGCTATGGATGTTGGAGTGAAGACGATACACACGACTCCTCTTGCGAGTGCAACTCGTGTGTATTCGATTAGATATTTTTACAGTTTTCTTATTTGGATTTATAAGACATGTAATTGGTATCTAAATATTTATGTCTTAGTTAAACACAGAATAATTTGATATTATTTATGGGTATCATTCTAGTACTCAGTTCATATTATTTATAAATTTTCCGCTATTGTGTATTACTCTGATTATGATTGTGGATGCGTGTAAAGTTTGGATAACGCGGGGATAGCCTATTAGAGATCGTGGTTGAGCCGTTGTTTGTTAGCGGTTCATCACACCATTCTAAACAGTGTGGAATTGGGGTGTGACAGAAAGAAACTTTATGATGATGACTATAAATGAAGAAGAGAATGTATTATATGTCACGTTTATGTTGAAAGGTGACACAAACCACTGGTGGAAATCAACTAGAAGTTATCTGTTAACAAAGCACGCCCAACTAACATGGGTTATCTATAAAGAAGCGTTCTTCGAGAAGTATTTTCCCAGGAATTTCAGAGACCAAATGGAAAATGAATTCTTGAGTCTGTATCAAGGACAAATGTCAGTAGACGCTTATGAGCAGTGTTTTGAAGAACTGATCTTCTTTGCTCCCTCTAGCATGCAGGAGGAAAATACAAAACCAAAAGGTTCGTCATGGCACTTAGGGGAAGTATCCATGAGCATGTATTGGGATTGAAAAAGAAAATATATAACGAAGCAGTACAGATTTCTCGAGTACTGGAATCGAGCCAGAGGGAAAGTTATTTTGCTCAGAACAGCGGTATAAAAAGGCCCAATGGAAACTCATACAATGGATGGAACTCAAAGACATTTAAACCCTTCTGTACTCAAGGCTTCAATGCTGCAGCCAAGACTACTCCGATAGCCCAACCTCAACAGAAGCAAAGTAATGCTAGAGTCAAATGCTTCAATTGCGATCAAGTAGAACATTATTCAAGAGAGTGTCCTATGCCAAGGAAGCAGCTACAGCAAAGAAAAGTTTATGCAGTTACTTCTGAGGATGCTGTCGCATCACCTAATGTAGTCAAAGGTATGACCTGAACCTTTTGTTTTGTACTACCTTGTGTGAGCATGTAGACTAAATAAAATCAAATCACAAGTATCGTACCTATTAATGGTTTACCCGCCAGAGTACTCTTTGACTCAGGAGCTACTCATTCTTTTATATCTGTGTCGTTTGGAAAGAAGTTAAATCTACCTCTCAGACCTTTAGACTGCAAACTGCTTGTATGAACACCTACGGGATTAGAAGTGAAACTAGACAAAGGTTATGGAACATGTCCAGTTCTTATCGGCGAGAAGATTTTGGATGCAACCTTAATCCAACTCGAGATGGCAGACTTTGACATTATCTTGGGAATGGATTGGTTAGCACGGCACTGCGCGAACCTATTATGTGCGAAAAAGAAACTGACATTTAAAAACAAGGAAAGAGAAAAGTTTAGTTTTGCGGGAACCAAACTTCCCTGTCAATGAAAGCTCATCCTCTCTGCATTGAAGGCTAGAAAATGCCTCGAGAAAGAAGAAATTGGTTATCTAGTTTCCATGGTCGACCTCACCAAGGAAGCATTATGAATAGAGGATATTGAAGTTTTGCGTAAATTTTCAGATGTATTTCTTGAGGAACTACCAGGACTACCATATGACCGAGCGACAGAGTTCGTTATAGATCATATACCTAGAGCTGCACCAGTATCTAAAGCACCTTATCGAATGGCTCCTACTGAACTGAAGGAACTAAAGGTACAATTACAGGAATTACTGGACAAGGGTTATATTAGACCCAGCATATCACCATGGGGAGCGCCAGTATTGTTCGTGAAAAAAAAGGACGGTAGCGTTCGACTGTTATAGATTATTGGGAATTGAATAAGCTTACAATCAAGAATCGATACCCGTTGCCTCAGATCGATGACTTGTTCGATCAGTTGCAAGGTGCCAAAGTGTTCTCCAAAATTGATCTTCGGTCAGGATACCATCAGTTGAAGATTAAGGAATGTGATATTCCAAAGACAACATTCAGAACCAGATATGGACATTATAAATTTTTAGTCATGTCTTTTGGATTGACTAATGCACCCGCAACTTTTATGGAACTCATGAATCGAGTATTCCACGATATGTTGGATACGTCAGTCATTGTATTTATTGACGACATACTAGTCTACTCCAAGGACAAAGAAACCCATATCACAAATCTAAGAGCCGCTCTACAGCGACTAAAAAAGGAGAAGCTTTATGCTAAATTTATCAAGTGTGAGTTCTGGCTGAATGAAGTCACTTTCTTAGCCCATGTTGTATCAACTGAAGGGTCTAAAGTGGATCCTAGCAAGATTGAAGCCATTGTAAAATGGGAAGCACCTAAGAATGTTGCCGAAATTAAAAGTTTCTTAGGATTAGCTGGGTACTATTGACGATTCGTGGAAGATTACTCTAGAATCGTCATACCTCTCACCAGTCTGACAAAGAAAGGAGAAAAATTTGTTTGGACCAATAAATGTGAAGAGTGTTTCCAAACATTGAAGGTTAGATTGATATCAGCTCCCATCTTGACTATTCCGATCCTAGGACAACCATTTACTTTGTACATCGATGCGTCTGGGTTAAGTTTGGGATGTGTGCTTATGCAAAGAGCACAAGTAATTGCGTATGCTCAAGACAAGCGAAGACACATGAGAAGAACTATTCTACTCATGACTTGGAATTAGCGTGAAAGAGTACATGCTTTGTTAAGATATGGAGACATTATTTGTATGGAGAGAAATTTCATATTAAATCAGATCATAAGAGTCTCACTCATCTTTTTAATCAGAAGGAGTTGAACATGAGACAGAGAAGATGGCTGGAATTACTGAAGTATTATGATTGCGACATCCAGTATCATCCAGGAAAAGCTAATGTAGTTGCTGACGCATTAAGCAGGAAAGCTATGATAAAGTCTCAGGAAGAAGCTAGTAAAAATGCTACAATGTGTGTCACAGGAAGAGTATTTAGTTACGGTAAAAAGCAGTTCGTGATTGATATTCCAAATGAATCAACTGACCAAGGGTTTATTCATCTATTCTCAAACATGTTTGCTACATTGAAGATTTTACCTGATTTGCTAGATGAAGTAAAATCAGCCATTAAATCAGACCCTTATATGAGAACGGTGCAAGAAGACCTTGAAAAAGGTAGGACTACTCCTGAGTTCACCTTGGACGTTGAAAAGGTACTAAGATACAAAGGAAGGGTATGTGTTCCTGAAAATGAAGACTTGGATATTAGACACAGACTAATGAAGGTAGCCCACACTACCACTTATTCGGTACATCCTGAAAGTACAAAGATGTGTCATGATCTGAAGAAACCATATTGGTGGAGAGGAATGAAAGCGGCCACCCTTTTCTTGCTTGACGAACCGTTCTGTCCGGAGGAAAAAAGCCCAGTTGGAGGAAGAGTGAAGAAACGTCAAAAAGGAGCTCCGGCTTTCTTCGCTGCCTCCATTTGCAGGTTAGGGGTTTTCTTCGCTCCCTAAGAATTGAACGAACCAAGTTCACAACCCTTTGCCCCACCTCCTTGAACACTTCGGGGTGTCTTTCTCTCGACTGTACTCGGGGGCGAAGTCAATGGGCTTTCTAACCGCTTTTCTTTCCTTACCTTTAGATACGGGTAGAGGTACTTCAGCAATAAGGATGGTAGCCGACTAGCAAGCACAAGCCGGCACAGGCCTCTTTTAGTATTTTTAGTAAAAAAGGCAAAAAACTCCCGTTCTGCTCCTGCAGTCAGAATCCTTGGTTTTTCTTAAGGAGATTAGTCAAAGGTGTAGCCCGACCCGAAAACCCTTGGATGAACCTACGATAGTAGTTTACACTCGTCCCCCAAATGGAGGACTTAGAACCATTCCTCACTTGGGGCGGGGGTGGCGGCCTGTCCGGGCAGAGCCTAGTCTCGCAAACCGGTGCCGGGCAGGCGGGGGGTGGGGCATAGGAACCAGCAAAAGGAATTGGAGGCTCGGGAGCCAGCGATCTCAAATAGGGGCTCATCCGTTGCTTGTTGGGAAATGTGAGTCTATTTTGTCCACTTTCCCTGTCGCGTCACCGCATTCGCATATTGACTCTTATAGGGTGGGTAGCTAAATTTGTGTCTCAATGCTTGAATTGTCAACAGGTAAAGGCTAAAAGGAAAAGACCTGCAGGATTGTTGCAGCCACTGCCAGAACTAGCATGGAAATGGGACTGCATCACTATGAACTTCCTCACCGGGTAACCATTGACTCCCCGAGTAGTTGACACGGTTTGGGTGATTATAGATCGTTTGATTAAGACAGCTCGTTTCATAGCTATACGACCTCAGTATACCCTAGAGAGGTTAGCTAAGCTTTATGTAGATAATATTGTCAGATTACATGGTGTACCTGAAAGCATTGTGTCCGAAACATTTTACTTTAAAATTTTGGGAAGGATTACAGAAGGCTATGGGTACAACATTAGAGTTTAGTACTGCATTCCATCCTCAGACCGATGGACAGTCAGAGCGTACCATTCAGATTTTAGAAGATATGCACCGAGCTTGCATAATTGATTTCAAAGGATCATGGGATGAGAAATTACCGATAAAGTTCGCTTATAACAATAGCTATCAAGCTACAATATAGATGTCGCCCTATGAAGCACTGTCTGGTAGGAAATGTCGAACTACTTTATTTTGGAACGAAGTTGGAGAACGGAGTATTGTTAGACCAAAGTTTGTTGAAGAGACTTGTCGAATGGTCGACATTATCAAAGAAAGAATCCGAACAGCTCAGAACCGTCAGAAGCAATATGTAGATAATCGACGCAGAGATCTCAAATTCACCATAGGTGATAAGGTATTTCTGAAAATATCTCCTATGCGAGGTTTAAAAAGGTTTGGACAGAAGGGAAAGTTGTGTCCCAAATATATTGGACCTTCTGAAGTTCTAGCTAGACGTGGAAAGGTAGCATATCAGTTAGCACTACCACCATCAATGTCTAGTGTACATGATGTATTCCATGTCTCACAATTGAAGAAGTACGTCAGAGATCCAACACACGTGTTAACAACGGATCCATCGGATTTGACTGAAGATTTGACGTTCATAGTAGTACCTTTTGAGATCACTAGCCGGAAAGTGCAACGTCTTCGCCATCTGCGACATTTACTACTTTAAGGTTACTTGGAGAGCAAAAATGTGGAAGAAATTACATAGAAAGAAGAGAACGCTATGCGGAAGCAATATCCTCACCTATTTGACTCGGAGGGTATGTGAAAATTTCAAAGATGAAATTTATATAAGAGGGGGGAGTTGTAACACCCGCACTCCACTTTCTTGTAGTGTCGTGCCAAGTCTTCTCATCATTCCTGGACCAAGTGGACCGATCGTTTGAAGATGGATCACAAACCAGGTATGAGAATCGAGTTAAAAACACAGAAAACATACCTATAGTCGAATACCTGGGTAGGTATGGTCAACCATAAGGAAGGAAACAAAAATCTCAAATCCAGAACCCACGGTCGATGATTTCGACCCTATAGTCGATGGGTTCTGCGACCGTAGCCATTGACCATGAGTCCCCATACCAGACTCCGAGTTTTTGAAACTTTCCTAAACTAAGGGATTTCGTTTCTAATTGAAAGAGGACTCTATATGGAGAGTTTTCCTCTATATAAAGGACGTCCCTCAGCCCTTTTTCACTCTTCTAGAACATTAGTAAACCCTAGAGAAAGAGAAGGGAAGAGAAAGAAGAGAAAGAGAAGAAAAGGCTAAAGAGAGGATTTTGTTGAGAAGAGATTGGCTCTCTATCACGTGCAAAGGTATGAACCTAATCTCTAAAGATGTTAATTCTATGGACTAAGGATTCTATGGAGGATTAGGGATGTCAACCTATCATGATCCATGTGATTCCTTGAGTAATTTCCAAGGATAGCCATGGGGAATGAGTTTGATGGTTAGGGTTGACAAGAAACTGCTAATGATGGCCATAGGATGACCTTAAAATAAACCCAATTGAAGAACAAAGGAATTGACCCAAGAAGAACTCGAATTCACGTAGTCTATGACTAGAAATCTCAAGGTTGCAACTACGGTCGACCATAGCATGACCAGCATGACCAGAGGATCAACTATAGGCATTCAGGAAGATTCAGGAATCATATGGTCACAGCTACAGTTGCACCATATGCGATCGTAGGGTATCTATCACACCCTAATTCTGGTCTAACCAGAACGGTGTGATAAACCGCCAAAAAACCAATGATTCACCGATGATCTCGCATAGGTTGTACCCACCATATCAAACCAAACACACATTCCACATTAATAATCAGAGGTAATAAAAAAATAAGTAGAAGTCTTATAGATAATGAACTGAGAGTCTAACAGTGATAAATAAGTAATTAAGCCAATTATCTCCAAACCACAAGACATAAAAATAAATAATCAATTACATATCATATGTTTAAATTATAACTAAACATAAGCAAAAACACAATGGTTGCACTCGCATGATGAATCATGCGCATCTTCTTCAGCTTCTACATCCATCGCAGCAACGTATCCATACATCGGCGCATTCATATATTCTTCAACTGTAGGACCTGCATCATCAACTAAAAATATTCGACGTCGAAAGGGTGAGCACACATCACGGATCAGTGAGCAAACAAAATAATGCAACAAACATATGCATGCATTCAATTCATATCTTTGGTCTGGTTTATAAGTTTGCAATATGCTATAGAAAGGTTTGGTGGCCTCCGCACTTCTATACACGAGTGTGTGAATTCGCCCAATGGATCAAACATCATTGCCGTCTCATATGCACCCACCATGGAATAGAGATAGAGCTAAAGTGTCTGGATCAAACACCGCCAATACTTCTCCTGATGCCCTACCCATACCAACACTTAAGCCCCTATTGGCGAGGGCTTGCAAACTAGGCTCGCAACTAACCAATCCTAATGCCAAACAGTGTATCCAAGGCCTCACCCATGCATCCCTCAATACATCCACAAAGATAGAGCTAAGGCCCCCCGGCAGAGTTAGAGACCACATGGTCCGAGAACACCTCCCCTGATGCCTTATGACGTAATAGTTCTGCTAAGGTAATGGCGATACGACGATGTTAGTGGGCCAGACTTGAGTAGAGATAGAGCTAGAGTCTGGTGATGAGGTCGAAGACCAACATGCCACGTCCTCCCCCTTATGCTCGACTCACATCCAACACTCCAACCACACACATACATTCACATGCCTATTCCTAGCATCATCATCATCATCATGTTATAAATAAACGGAATTAAATATGCACGAACAGTAATAGCAGGAATATTGGATGACATGTGAGATGCACATTACAAGCATACAAGCATAGAATCAATCATAGCATTGGACTCAAGAAAAATAAATAGTTTGTTATTATCCAATTAGTTTAAGTCTTGTTCCCTCACCTGTTAGCAATTCTCCATGTCCTTCCAAGCCTAAAAATTCTCTTTGAATTGATTTAACAACCTTAAAGTTATATGAATTCAAGTTAGGGTTGATATGTGACATGTTACAAGATGGTCAAAAATCGAAACAGAGCACTGATAGGTGCCTGATTGGTCCTACGGTCTCATGCTATATCGACCTTACTATTTACGGTCGATGCCCTACGGTCGCATATGGTGCGACCATATGATTTCTAAAATCTTCCCGAATGCCTATGGTCGATCCTCTGGTCATACTGATCATGTTATGGTAGATCATAGCTGCGACCTTGAGATTTTTGGTCACAGTCTACATTAAATTTGAGTTCTTCCTGGGTCAATTCTTCTGTTCTTCAATGGGGTTTATTCTAAAGTCATCCTATGGCCGTCTTTAGTAATTTCTTATCAACCATAATCATCAAATTCACTCCTCATGGTTCTCCTTGGGATTTTCTCAAGGAAATCACATAGATCCTAATAGGTTGATATTGCTTATCCTCCATAGAAGTCTTATACTTAGAGTTTACATCTCCAGAGATTCGTTTCATACATTTGCCTGTGATAGAGAGCCAATCTCTTCTTAGCAAACTCTTCTCCTTAGCTTTTTCCTTCTTCTCCTTATCTTCCTTCTCTTCCTTCTCTTTCTCAAGGGTTTACTAATGTTCTAAAAGAGTGAAAAAGGGTTGAGGGACATCCGTTATATAGAGGAAAACTCTCCATATAGTGTCCTCTTTCAATTAGGAAAGCAATCCCTTAGTTTAGGAAAGTTTCCAAAATTTGGAGTCTGATCTGAGTTCTCACGATCGATCATACGGTCGCATAAACCGTCGACCGTAAGGTCAAAATCATCGACCATGGGGTTCTGGATTTGATATTTTTGGTTCCCTTCCTTATGGTTGACCATACCTACCCAGGCATGCGACCTTAGGTATGTTTTTAGTGTTTTTAACTCGATTCTCATACCTGGTTTGTGATCTATCTTCACATGCTAGGTCCACTTGGTCCAAGAATGATGAAAAGACCTAACACGATGCGGTTAGACCAAGTTAGTGGAGTGCGAGTCTTACAACTCCCCCTCTTATATAAATTTCGTCCTCCAAATTTGCACATACCTTCCGAGTCGAATAGGTGAGGATATTGCTTCCGCATTGCGTTCTCTTCTTCCCATGTAACTTCTTCTACATTTTGGCTTCTCCAAGTAACCTTAATGTAGTAAATGTCACGGTTGCGAAGACGTTGCATCTTACGGCTAGTAATCTCAAAAGGTACTACTTCGAACATCAAATCTCCAGTCAAATCTGGTGGATCCGTTGTTAACACATGTGTTGGATTTCTGACATACTTCTTCGGTAATGAGATATGAAATTCATCATGCACACTTGACATGGATGGTGGTAGTGCTAACTGATATGCTACTTTTCCATGTCTACCTAGAACATATAAGGTCCAATATATCTGGGACATAGATTTTCCTTCTGTCAAAACCTTTTCAAACCATGCATAGGAGATATTTCAGAAATACCTTATCACCTATGGTGAATTCAAGATCTCTGCGTCGATTCGCTGATATTGCTTCTAACGGTTTTGAGCTATTCAGACTCTTTCCTTGATAATGTTGACTACTCGACAAGTCTCTTCAACAAACTCTGGTCCAACAATACTCCGTTCTCCAACTTCATTCCAAAACAAAGGAGTTCGACATTTCCTACCATGCAAAGGCTTCATAAGGTGACATCTATATAGTCGCTTGATAGCCGTTGTTATAAGCTGAACTTTATCAATGGTAATTTCTCATCCCAT
This sequence comes from Protea cynaroides, assembly GCA_028583415.1. NCBI lineage: Eukaryota > Viridiplantae > Streptophyta > Magnoliopsida > Proteales > Proteaceae > Protea > Protea cynaroides. Next base: position 73,929,716 of record CM053273.1, read on the forward strand.
GATCCTTTGAAATCAATAACACAAGCTCAAGCACGTCTTCTAAAAATCCGAATAGTACACTCCGACCGCCTTTCGTCTATGGATGGAATGCAAGACTAAATTTCAATGTTGTACCCATAGCCTTCCCGTAATCCTTCCCAAAACTTTGAGGTAAAGCGTGGGTCTCGTCGGACACAATGCTTTCAGTACACCATGTAATCGACAATATTATCTACATAAAGCTTAGCTAACCTCTCTAGGGTATACCGAGGTCGTGATAGCTATGAAATGAGCTGTCTTGGTCAAAACCGATCCACAATCACCCAGACCGCGTCAACTACTAGGGAGTCAATGGTAACCCGGTGACGAAGTCCATAGTGATGCAGTCCCATTTCCATGTTGGTTCTAGTAGTGGCTGCAACAATCCTGTAGGTCTTTACCTTTCAGCCTTTACTTGCTGACAATTCAAGCATTGAGACACAAATTTAGCTACATCCGCTTTCATTCCTCTCCATCAATATAGTTTCTTCCGGATCATGATACATCTTCGCATTTCCAGGGATGTATCGAATGAGCGGTGGTGTGAGCTTCCTTCATTAGTCTGTGTCTGATATCCAAGTACTCATTTTCAAGAACACATACCCTTCCTTTGTATCTTAGTACATTTTCAACGTCCATGGTGAACTCAGGAGTAGTTCTACCTTTTTCGAGGTCTTCTTGCACTGTTCACAGATAAGGGTCTGATTTAATAGCGGCTTTTACTTCGTCTAATAAATCAGGTACAATCTTCAATGTAACAAACATGTATGAGAATAGATGAATAAACTCTTGGTCGGTTGATTCATCTCGAATATCAATCACAAACTACTTTACCGTAATTAAATACTCTCCCCCGTGACACACGCCACAAAGATTTGCACTAACTTCTTCTTGGGATTCTATCATTACTTTCCTGCTTAGTGCATCAACAACTACATTAGCTTTTCCTGGATGATACTAAATATCACATCATAATCCTTCAATAATTTCAGCCATCTTCTTTGTCTCATGTTCAACTCATTCTGATTAAAAAGATGAGTGAAACTTTTATGATTTGATTTAATCTGAAATTTCTCTCCATACAAATAATGTCTCCATATCTTAACAGATGTAGTACTCATGTTGTTAATTCCATGTCATGAGTGGGATAGTTCTTCTCATGTGTCTTCAGTTGTCTTGAGGCATATGCAATTACTTGTTCTCCTTGCATAAGCACACATCCAAAACCTAACCCAGACGCATCAATGTACAAGGTAAATGGTTGTTCTGGGATCGAAATAGTCAAGATGGGAGTTGATATCAATCTAGCCTTCAATGTTTGAAAACACTCTTCACATTTATTGGTCCAAAAAAACTTTTCTCCTTTCTTTGTCAGACTGGTGAGAGGTACGGCGATTCTAAAGTAATCTTCCACGAATCGTCAATAGTAACCAACTAAACCTAAGAAACTTTTAATTTTTGCAACATTCTTAGGTGCTTCCCATTTCACAATGGCTTCAATCTTGCTAGGATCTACTTTAATTCCTTCAGCGGATACAACATGTGCATAAGAAAGCGACTTCATTTAGCCGTAAGTCACACTTTGTAAATTTTGTGTAAAAGCTTCTCTTTTCTTAGTCACTACCGAGAGCGGCTCTTAGATTTGTGACATGAGTTTCTTTGTCCTTGGAGTAGACTAGTATGTCGTCAATAAATACAATGACTGAAGTATCCAACATATCATTGAATACCCGATTCAAGAGTTCCATAAAAGTTGCAGGTGCATTGGTTAATCCAAAAGACATGACTAAAAATTCATAATGTCCATATCTGGTTCTGAATGCTGTCTTCAGAATATCACCTTCCTTAATCTTCAACTGATGATATCCTGATCAAAGATCAATTTTGGAGAACACTTTGGCACCTTGCAACTGATCAAACAAGTCATCGATCCGAGGCAACGGGTACCGATTCTTGATTGTAAGCTTATTCAATTCCCGATAATCTATATACAGTCGAATGCTACCGTCCTTCTTTTTCACGAACAATACTGGCGGTCCCCATGGTGATATACTGGGTCTGATATAATCCTTGTCCAATAATTCATTTAATTGTACCTTTAGTTCCTTCCGGTTCAAGAGAGCCATTCGATAGGGTGCTTTTCGACACGGTGCGGCTCGGGTATAAGATCTATAACGAACTCCGTCACTTGGTCGGGTGGTAGTACTGGTAGTTCCTTAGGAAATACATCCGAAAATTCAAGCACAACTGCAATATCTTCCATTCGCGGTGCTTCCTTGGTGAGGTCGACCACGGATACTAGATACCCAATTCCTCCTTTCTCGAGGCATTTTCTAGCCTTCAATGCAGAGAGAATGAGTTTTTGTTTACAGGGAAGTTTGGTTCCCATAAAACTAAACTCTGCTTCTTCCTTGTCTTTAAATGTCAATTTCTTTTCTGCAAATAATAGGTTTGCAGGCCGAGTTAACCAATCCATTCTTAAGATAACGTCAAAGTCTGCCATCTCAAGTTGAATTAAGGTTGCATCCAAAATCTTCGCCAATAAGAACTGGACATGGTCCATAACCTCTGTCTAGTTCCACTTCTAATCCCAAAGATAATCATACAAGCAGTTTGTAGCCTAAAGGTCTGAGGGGTAGATTTAACTTCTTTCCAAATGACACAGATATAAAAGAATGAGTAGCTCTAGAATCAAAGAATACTATGGCGGTAAGCCATTTATAGGTACGATACCTATAAGTTGATTTAATTAGTCTACATGCTCACACAAGGTAGTACAAAATGAACAGTTCAGGATCAGGCGATGCGGGAAGATCCTCGGATGTAATTGCATAAACCTTTCATTGCGGTAGCTGCTTTCTTGGCTTAGGACACTCCCTTGAATAATGTCCTACTTGATTATAGTTAAAGCACTTAACTCAAGCACTACTTTGCTTTTGTTGAGGTTGGGCTGTCGGAGTAGTCTTGGCTGCAGCATTGAAGCCTTGAGTACGGAAGGGTTTAAATGTCTTTGAGTTCCCTTCGTTGTATGAGTTTCCATTAAGCCTTTTAATACCTCTGTTTTGAGCAAAATAACTTTCCCTCTGGATTCTAGTACTCGAGCAATCTGTACAGCTTCATTATAAATCTTCTTTTTTAGTCCCAATACATGCTCACGGATGCTTCCCCTAAGTCCCATGACAAACCTTTGGGTTTTGGTATTTTCCCTCCCGCATGCTAAGGGAGCAAAGAAAAATAGTTCTTCATAACCCCGTTGATATGCGTCTATAGTCATCCGTCCTCGATACGGACTGTAAAACTCCTTTTCCATTTGATCTCTGAAACACATGGGAAAATACTTCTCGAATAAAGCTTCATTACAAATTGCCAGGTCAATTGGGCGTGCTTTATCAACAGATAACTCCGAGTAGATTTCCACCAATGGTGCGCATCACCGTTCAACATAAAAGTGGCACATAATACTTTCTCTTCTTCATTTATAGTCATCATCATAAAGTTTTTTTCCATCTCATCGATCCAGTGAGCTGGCCAAACGGATCTGATGGCTTGCCCTCAGAATTCATTCAGCTTTAACTTCAAGAAACGCTCGATCAGTCTAGAGTGATCAAGCTGATACTGTGCATATACTCCATACATACGCGATTGGTATTGATAATTTCCTTGGTTATACCCACCTTGCGATGCTTGAGGGTTTTGCACTTGGCCTTGTACTACTAGTGTTTGCGGTGCTTGGGATATAATGTTGCTACCACCCGGGTGCAAGGACTAGCTTGTCCCGGGTAGAGGTGTCATGTTTATAGCCGGGAAAGCCATTCCCATAGCAGTTTGCATATTCTCTTGCACTTGTTGTATTTGTTGCAATTGTTGTGCTAAATTCATCACCGTCATAGCCAATTCTGTAGGTGGTGCAGGTAGGTTGGTTGGATTGGCTTGGGTGTGCACATTCTGTGGTGCAGCATTTTGAGTTCCAATATTTTCTTCCTGACCTTGCTGACCTTCATTGTCATTAGTCTCCATAAGTGGTGGACATGGGTTTGCATTTTGTCTCCTTCTACTTACTCTGTGTCCAACCATTTAAACTCTTGGTTGAATGGTACTTGGAAAGGTTGTACATGTGAGACAAGATATGATGGTAGTATTGGGTTAGTCTCACAATGGAAGGCAAGAGAAAAACAAAATCAGTAGGCAAAAGTTCCAAACGAATCAAAATGCGGAACAACAAGAGGTCATACGGTCCGATGGCCTACGGTCGCATGTTGTGCTACCATAGGTGTGACCATCACATCCCTGGCAACTTACCGAGACCCTATGGTTGATCATACGGTCGATCCTATGGTCGATGGTTTTGGTCGAATTGTGCGAACGTAAGATCCAAAATCAGTTTTAAAAACCTATTTTCGAGAGTTTCCCTCTCATTTCTTCTTCTTCCTCCTATGGTCTCTACTCAACTCGCCTCCAGTGAGTTGCTACAGTGTCGACCATACAAACTTGGTGATTTTTCCTTCAATCTATGACCCACATTCCATTCCATAAGGTATGTTCTCTACTCTTTCATTTTTAAGCTTTCATACCTAGGGTTTTTGTCATTTATAGGGTTTTCTTCTAATTAATATTTTTTTTAACAGTAAAAATTTGATTTTTATTGGGAGCTTTGCTATTGGCCACCCAATAATGGATGAAAGCCCTCAAGAAAATTTGAGTTTCATCGGTTGGTTTGGTCAAAAAATTCAAAATTTTCATTTTTGACCTAAAATTTGGGGTTTTGCCCAATTGTCAAAATTTTTCAAATTTGACCTACCTAGTTAAAATTTCCAATTAGATATGCATTGCAAGATGGTTTGGGACTTACGTAAGTCCTCCTGCCCAATGTTTGGGTGAAAAATGAGGCTTTTTCTCATTTTATGTCGTTATGCTGTCAAATTTTTCCAAATTTTCTAACTTGTTTTTCTTATTTTCTTTTCTTACAGCTATCATGGTTCTCACCAAAGTTCCTCGAGTTCATGACCCACTTCGCCCAGTCCGTGGAAGCAAAAGTGTGATACCCTTGGTTTGACCGAAAGAAGGTTGAAGGGGGTAGATGTGTGAACCTAGCCCACTTGGTTCTCGCTTTGATATAGAGAGGGCATTTGATGATATGGGCTGGCTTTCAGTGATCCTATACGAGGCTTGTACTCGCCCGGACTTGGTTAAGCATTTCTACTGTCACCTTCAAGTAGAGGGTGACCTAGATGTAGAGCGGGGCAGAGAGCTTTGGATCACCAGCTGGGTGAAAGGGGTTCCAATTTCTTTCAACTGTCAGGAGTTGGCTGATGTCCTAGGTATCTCTAATGATGGGCAGTTGGTTTACTGTGCACCTAGAGAGCCACGCTTTCTTTCTACATAGATCGTGCGAGAGATAGATAGTCGATTCTTCGGGATGACCGCGAGAGGTAAAGCGGGTCAACCCGCGCCCGTAGCCACGTGTCTCACCGCAAGATTATCTAGCATAATCTAATTCCCCATGGTGGACATTATGAGATGATCTCACAAACTGACTCAAGCACTCCACCGGCATCGTATTTTTATTAGGCAGTCTGTCTGCCTCCCATACATTATTCTCCGGACTATGCACCGAGCTACATTGCCTGACTTGAGAGGCAACTTGCCCTATGGGTGATTGATCTCCACCTTGTTCGCTCGTCTACAGGTGGACCTAGTGGATGAGAGGATCATTGAGGACACCTTCTCAGCTGACCTTGATTGGGAGGCCATCAGTAGGATGGGCATGAAGAGATACAGGTCAGTGATAATGAGAGGAATGCTATGAGACGTCCTCTCACCGACGGCGAGATGCAGAGACGGCAACAAGAACGAACAATAGCAAAGCCGAGGTAGCAGCAGAGGCACACGAGGGTGATGATGAAGAGGATGATGATCGTATGTACATGGATGTGGATGTCATCCCTCCTCCATCGCTACAGCATTCTACTGGAGCTGGCCCTTCTAGGGCTTCTCATTCAGCTGGCCCTTCACGCCCACCACCAGATGACATGATGGGGCTGTTACATGAGATTAGAGAGGCTCAGCGTGTGACTGATTGGAGAGTAAGAGAGCTTCTAGATGCCCAGTGCTCTACAGACCAACGGGTAGTGGATCCGCGGCTAGTCTCCGAGCGACTCGGACTCAGGTGGCCTGGCTCACGAGAGTATATGCTGAGGACTACGATAAAGATTATGAGGCACCTCCAACCCCATGATTACCCTTTATATCTTTTTCCTTTTGATACTATAGAGTAACTGTCTGGATTGTGGATGCGTACCCGATTTGATGTACATTTGTCTTGTTTCCATATATATATAAAATTGGTTTTTCTTTATGTATGTGCATTATTATCTTTTTCTTAGTTAATGTCTCATACAACACAGGTGCTTATGGTGTGTTCTTATTACAGCTTTTAAATTTTATCCTAACTCAGTTCATGACTCATGTGAAAGTAGTTAGGTCAATGGGTAAAACCCGAGTGCTCTGATACCAAGTTGTCACACCTCAATTCTGGTCTAACCAAAATGGTGTGATGAACCACCAATAAACCAACGGTTCATCCAGGATCTCGCATAGGTCATACCCACCATATCAAACCAAACATACATTCCACATTAATAATCAGAGGTAATAAACAAATAAGCGGAAGTCTTACAGATAATGAACTGAGAGTCTAACAGTGATAAATAAGTATTTAAGCCAATTATCTCCAAACCACAAGACATAAAAATAAATAATTAATTACAAATCCTATGTTCAAATTATAACTAAACTTAAGCAAAAACACATTGGTTGCACTCGCATGATGAATCATGCGCATCTTCTTCAGCTTCTACATCCATCGCAGCAACGTGTCCATACGTCGGCGCTTTCATATATTCTTCAACAGTAGGACCTGCATCATCAACTAAAAATATTTGGCATCGAAAGGGTGAGCACACATCAAGGCTCAGTGAGCAAACAAAACAATGCAACAAACATATGCATGCATTCAATTCATATCTTTGGTCTGGTTTATAAGTTTGCAATATGCTATAGAAAGGTTTGGTGGGCCGACCTTTATACACGAGTGTGTGAATCCGCCCCAATGAATCAAACACCATTGTCGTTTGTCACACCCCAATTCCGAACCAACCAGAATGGTGTGATGAACCATCGTGAACCAACGGTTCAACAAGGATCTCATATAGACTATGCCCATTTGATTAAACCAGATACAACCACAACCATAATCAGAGTAAATTAACAATAGCGGAAGTCTTTAATATTAATTAACTGAGTATCTATAGTGATAACATATTTAATTATCCAATTATCTCCAAAAGACTCAAGACATAAAATAAAAAAAAGTAATCAATTACATGTTCCGATAACCCAACAACTAAATCTAACAAAAACACATGACTTGCACTCGCACGACGAATCATGCGACTCCACCATAGCTTCCACATCCATCGTAGCAACATGTCCGTACATTGGTACATTCATATAATCTTCCACGATAGGACCTATATCGTCAACTAAAAATATTCGATGTCAAAAAGGGGAGCACACATCATGGCTCAGTGAGCAAACAAAACAATGCAACAAACATATGCATGCATTCAATTCATATCTTTGGTCTAGTTTTTAAGTTTGCAATGTGATATATAAAGGATTGGTGGCCGCCGTACCTCTATACACGAGTGTGTGAATCCGCCCAATGGATCAAACACCATTGCCGTCCCACATGCACCCTTCATGGAATAGAGATAGAGCTAAAGTATCCAGATCAAACACCGCATAACACTTCCCCTGATGCCCTACCCATACCAACACGTAAGCCCCTATTAGCGAGGGCATGTAAACTGGGCTCGCAACTAACCAATCCTAATGCCAAACAGTGTATCCAAGGCCTTACCCCAGCATCCCTCAATTTTCCTACTGCATGCTAGAGGGAGCAAAGAAAAACAGTGCTTCATAACGCCGTTGATACGCATCGACAGTCATCTTGTCCCCCGATACCGAACTTCGAAACTTTCTTTCCATCGCATCTGCGAAACTTCGGGAAAATACTTTTCAAAAATACTTCTTTATAGATAGCCAGTCAATTGGGCGTGCCGTTAACAAATAACCCCAGTAGACTTCCACCAATGGTGTGCATCGCCCTTCAGCATAAATGTCGCACATAGCACTTTTTCCTCTTCATTTATAGTCATCATCATGAAGTTCATTTCCATCTCGTCAATCCAGTGAGCTGGCCACAAAGGATCCGATGGCTTGCCATTAAATTCCTTAGGCTTCATCTTTAGGAAACGCTCGATCAGTCGAGAATGGTCCAACTGATACTGAGCATATGCTCCATATATAGGCGGTTGATACTGGTAATTGCCTTGGTTGTATATGGCTTGAGCTACTTCAGGGTTTTGTACTTGAGCTTGGACAAAAGGCGTTTGAGGTGCTTGAGGTACCATGTTGTTCTTAGTCGAAGCTTGGGGCACGGTGTTGCAACCCCCTGGTACGGTACTAGTTGTCCCACCGGTAAAGGTGTAGTGTTTGCATCTGGGAAAGCCATTCCCATAGCAGCTTGCATGTTGGCTTGCACTTGTTGTATTTGCTGCACCTGTTGTGCAAAATTCATCACTGCAGTAGCCAAATCTATAGGTGGGGCTGGCAAGTTTGTGGGGTAGGCTTGGTTGTTGACTCCTGGTGGTACCATATTTGGTTCTCCTGTTCCTCAGGGTTTTCATGGCAATTTTCCTCCACATGTGGTGGTGGTGGTGGAATTGGGTTACGTCCTCTCCTGGTTATTCTTCGCCCAGCCATTTCCTGTTTCCGACGGTGGTAGTGTCTGAAAGTCAAGGAACATATGAGGCAATCATAATATATGTCATTCTCAAGTCAAAATCCAAATAAATAAGGCAAAATTTCAATCTTTAAAGTCATTCAGTCAAAACAGAACATTTTTCATCGTGGGGTCGCAAAGATATGCGACCACGGGGGTTGCGACCACACAAACCACGTCGCCTCACAAAGAGTCCGTGGTCGATCATGGGGTCGCACTATATGCGACCATAAGGTTGCGACCACACAAACCCCTGTTAGCTCACCGAGCCTCCGTGGTCGATCGTGGGGTCGCATTTTGGTCAAATTTTGCACCACACGATCCCAAATCAGGTTTTTAAACCTGATTTTTTGAGCCATTCTCTATATTTCTCTTTTGTCTTCAAATCAACTCGCCACCACTGAGTTGCTACGGTGTCGACCGTACAAATTTGGTGATTCTTTCATCGATCTATGACCTACGTTCCGTTCTTTCAGGTATGTTCCCTACTCTTTCTCCTTTTAAGTTTTCTTACCTAGATTTTGCTCCATTTATAGGGTTTTCTTCAAATTAATATTTTTTTTACCGTAAAAATTTGATTTTATTGGGGTTATTACTATTGCTACCCAATGGATGAAAGCCCTCAAGAAAATCGTAGTTTCATCAGTTAGTTTAATAGAAACTTGAAAATTTCCATTTTTGACCTAAATTTTGGTGTTTTCCCAATTATCAAAATTTCTTCAAATTCGACCCAGCTAGTTTAAATTTTCGATTGTATGAGCCTTGCGGATGGTTTGTGTCACACCCCAATTTCATACTATTCGGAATGGTGTGATGAACCGCTTCGAACCCATGTTTCAACCAGGGATCCTCGGTAGGCTATATCCGTGTTATCTAAACTCCCATACATCCATAATCATAATCGAGTAAATACACAATAGAAAGTCTTATAATAAAATGACCGAGAATCTACGGTGATATTAATATTTAAATAATAAATTATTCGTATCAATCGAGACATAAATAATTATCAAATACATGTCTTTATCAAATCCAAATAAAGAAAACTAAAAAATATCTAAACGAATACACATGAGTTGCACTCGCAAGAGGAGTCATGTATCCACTTCGCCTTCTTCCATCGCCATGCTATGTTCCCGTCTGTTGGAGCATTCATATAATCTTCAGTGTAAAACCTGCATCATCAACTAAAAATATTCGACGTCGGGGGGTGAGCACATCACGGCTCGGTGAGAAGGCAAAACAATGCAACAGTACATATGCATGCAATCAATTCATATCTTTAGTGCGGTTTATAGTTTGCAATGCGCAATAGAAGGTTGGGTGGTCAAAGGTTAATGTTTATTGACCCCGCCTCTATACAGGTGTGGAAGTCCGTCCAAAGGTTAACGTTTATCATTGTCCCCATCCACCTAATCATGAACATTATATAACAAAGGTTAACGTTTTATTGCTATATAGTGCCATACCAACACGTAAGCCCACATTAGCGAGGGCTTGCAAATGGCGGGCTCATAACTAACCAATCCTAATGCCAAGCAGTGTATCAAGGCCTCACCCAGCATCCTCGGAATGTCCATAGAGATAGAGCTAAGGCCCCCGGTAGAAGTCGGAGACTACAAGGACGAGACCACCTCCCACGATACTCTCCGACATAATAGTTCCGCTAAAGTAATGGCGATCCGACGATCCTATTTCAGGCAACGGGTTGGGGTAGGGCAAGTTTTGAGACCCCCCCAAGGTTACCGTTTATTGACGTTCGTCCACACCTCCACGTACTCTCCGGTTCGCATCACGTACACCAACCACAGCGCGTCCATTCAGCGTACTTATTCCTATCATCAGTCATCATTCGTCTGTTATAAACCATAAAGTAAATATGCATGAACAAGTAATAGAAATATTGGATGACATGTTGTATGCACATTACAAACATATTCGCATAGAATCAAGCATGGCATTGGACTCAAGAAAATAAAAAATAGTTTGTTATTAACCAACTAGTTTAGAGTTACGTTTTCCTCACCTTAGCTTACTAATAGATACTTTTCCGAGCTTTAAGAATCACACTTTTATATTATTGTTATTATGTTGCTAGAGACCTAACAAAGTCGATAGAATTTATTAGAATTTAGTATAAATTTAAAAACCATTATGTTAGCGAGGGTCGGAGGTAGGGTCGAGTCTCACGATGCGACCACAGGTGCCGACCTCCCGAACTACGAACTTCCAGCACGAGGGGTCGAGTAGATTAGGATCACCTAGGGTCGGGATGGTCATGCGACCTCGATGCGACCCTCGGTGTACTTGGTCAATTTCCCTCTTTTTAGTCCATTCTTCGTGCTTGGGATCCCTATGGCTTGCTCCACATTCCATTCCAACATTCATTCCATGGTCCGGGAACCATGAATCATCCACCTAAATAGCTTTCATGCATTCTCCTATGGTTTTTCATGAAAACCTAACCATGGGTTAATGGTTTGGGTTTCTCCGAGATCACACTCTAATCAATATCTAACCTAAGGTGTGAAACTCATGGAATTAGTATCCATACACGGGAAGGGAATACTCCTTCTCCGCAATTCTTCTCTTTTGGCTAAATTCTCTTCCTTGTTTCTCTTCTTCTTCTTTTTCCTTCTCTTCTTTTTTCTCTCCATTTAATTATGGTTGTGAAAGGGAGTGAAGAGGGCTTAGGGACGTCCTCTAAATAAAGTAGGAACATCCTAAAATAAGTCCCTTTGAGATTAGGAAGAGAATCCAAATCGAAAATTAGGAAATTTCCTAATTTCGGTTTCGAAGACCAGCGAGGGTCGTGGTCGATCCGTCGGCCCTAGGTTCTCTAAGTTGTCCGAC